>OX456985.1:74582820-74714469 GCA_949752695.1 Melanostoma scalare
GGGCCACTCGTTTCATGAGCGACATTTCTTTAGCGATTAGTTGTTAAAATGCCGTTGTCAAGAGCCCTACGTTTATATTTGTTGTATCTTCTCTATCTGTTGCTCTTGACGCTAAGCGATAAACTAAAAATTAGAACAAGTTTGGTGACAGAGCGACGTCGTTCAGTCGCTTAAAAAAATCGCTCATCGCTCGCTCAATGCATGGCCAGTTCAATGTAATTTCATTTGTTTTAATTTTTTCATGTCGTTCAGTCGCTCGCTCGCTCGCTTATCGCTGACTGCGTGGCCTCGGCCTTATGCTGGAAACTCATTTTCCAGAAAACCAGATATCAATCGGACCACAGCAATCTATTTCCCTAAGATCAGGTGAATCCGATAAATCCACTCGACTTACTTGGTACACGTCATCGTTAGTTGTTACCGACGAAGCCATCAAATATGCCGTGGCATCTTTTGACAGTTTCAAGTCACCTGGCACTGACGGTGTTTACCCAGCTATGTTGCCGGAAAGTATAAACCTTTTGCTTCTTACTTTGAAAAATATTTTCACTGGTAGTTTAGCCCTAGCGTATATACCAACTTCATGGCAGAGTGTTAGAGTTGCCTTCATACCAAAAATTGGTAAACAAGACTACTCACTCGCCAAGAGCTTTAGACCCATCAGTCTTACCTCCTTTCTGCTAAAGACGCTGGAAAGAATGGTTGAGATTTACATTCGTAAAACCTCACTCCAATTACACCCTCTGTCTCAGATGCAACACGCTTACCAAAGAGAAAAATCTTGCGAGACCGCACTTCAAAATCTTGTTAGCAGGATTGAATGCGCGCTTGACAGGAAAGAATTTGCGGTAGGCATTTTCATCGACATTCAAGGTGCTTTTGACAATGCTAGCTTCGATGGTATGTGTAATGCTGCCAGAGAACACGGTGTGAACGAGTCATTAGTGTTGTGGATTAAAGCAATGCTAATGAAGATAACCGTAATCGCTGAGGCGGACTGTGGACAATATGTTGCAACGGGAGTAAATAAGGGCTGTCCACAAGGTGGCGTTTTATCTCCTCTTCTGTGGTGCATGTTGATCGACTCTCTACTTGTAATGCTCAATGGTTCTAACGTTCATGCCCAAGCATATGCAGACGACGCACAGTGTGAGAATTCGGTCATCTAGCGGCACTTAATTGAAAAAATGAGTAGCACAAATTGATGAGAAAACAGGTTTTTTTTACAGCCTAAACCTTCTTATAAGCGATTAAGAAAAAATTGTTGTGTGGGAGGCATGTAAAATAAAAAAAATTGGTCTTGAAGTAGGAGTTGGTGATAATTTCAGTGTCAATTGGCTTGTGAATGTAGTTTTGGTTTTTTTTTTCTTACGAGTGCTGTGTATGTTTCTTATAAAAAGTTTTGATTATAATTAATAAATAAGATATTAGAGAATTGAAAAGTGATTAGCATTTTTAGATCATGGGGTGTTTACTATTTTTTGGTGGTTAGAATGGAAAAAATGGAGTATTTTTATTAAATTTTTACATTTATGAGAGGAAAACTATATGTGTTCAGTGTTGTTCGGTTAAGTGACTACATGCATTTGAAAGCCTGATATATAGTCTATCATTATGTGCTTTAAGGTGCTGCGAAAAATGTGCACTTCATATTTTTTTAGAATTTCAAAGAAAAGGCTAACTTTGGTGTACCCTGACCTGTAATAAATTCGATATCTCTGTCAATACAAATGATAAAGACCTAATCTTAGACTTAATTTTTTGTAGAAATAACAACCTTTAAGACTGTATTTAAGTTGAGCTTCCATAGGTTTAGGGTTGCCAGATTTTCAATTTTAAATGGCGTTCAAATTTTTTTCCCGAAACAAAGTTTTGACTTTGAGGTCATTTTTTTTTTTCAGAAAATGCCTGATAAACATAGTTTCTTTATTTTTTACATCCCAAAGTATAATACACGAAGTACGGAACACCCTGTATATTTTTAAGAGGGGTCTACCAAAGTGCAAAAAACGTACACTTTCACAACTCCGCAATTCACTAAGTTTTCTTAGTGTGTAAGAAATTGTAGTTTTATTCTTTTTTTTATACATTTACCATGGTTCTCAAACAAAAACATGACAAAAAGTTTTTTATTGTAGCCGTTATTTAATTTATAAAACGGGTCTACAAAAGGCCAAGAAACTTGCACTTTTAGAGCCGTGTACCTCAAAAATTTCGTAAAGTATATTAATGATTGTACTTAAATTTTGTTTTTCACATATTAAATATATATTTTGCAAAAAAAAATTATCAAAAAACATAAACTTGTAAGCGCTATTAATTTAATTCCGCTAGATGAGCGAATTCCCACACTGTGCGACGTCGCCGTGCTCTCGGTTGGCTCCAGCCTCCAAGCTGTCTGCTCCCGAGCACAGGCTGCGCTTTGTATGATTGACACCTGGTGTGTTAGAAACGGTCTCTCCGTCAATCCTCTTAAAACCGAGGTTGTCCTCTTCACGAGACGTAGAAAATTGACTGGTCTGACCCATCTTACGCTTAAAGGCGTCAACATCCCATTTTCAAATGAAGTCAAGCATCTTGGAGTAATCCTGGATAACAAACTTCTTTGGTCGAAACATGTCGAGTCTAAAACTACTAAAGCACTGTCAGTTTTCTGGCAATGTAAAGGAGCTTTTGGCAAGACATGGGGTCTTTCACCGAAAAGGGTCCTTTGGATCTATACGGCTATGATAAGACCAATCATCTCCTATGCGTCAGTTGTTTGGTGGAATAAGCTCTCGCGTAAATACGTTATTGCCTCGTTTGCCAAACTTCAAAGAACAATTTGTCTGGGTGTTACGGGGGCCTTCCCCAGCACACCGGGTGCTGCTCTCGACGCACTGTTGAACCTTCCTCCCCTTGATACCTTCATCATGGGGTGTACTCTCAAGACCATTTCTCGTTTAAAACGATGTGGTCTCTGGCACAATTCGCACTGGAGCTTTGAGGAACTCGCAAGCAGCATATCTTTTGACCCACGTCTAATGGATATGCCGTCTGATACGATGATCCCAAGGCTCAAACTGCGTCAAAATTACTCAGTCAGCTTTCCTTCGGTTCAGGACTGGTTCGCTCCAGAATCTGAGCCTGGAAAGAACTGTTATCGTATCTTCACAGATGGCTCCAAAACCGACGAGGGTTCTGGTGCTGGTGCCTTTGTTGAGAACGACGACATACGACTGCACTCATCTTTGGGATCATACGCATCCGTTTTCCAAGCGGAGGCTTATGCTATCCTAATGGCCTTGAGCCACGTAACGAACAATGGATGGACGGGGGGAAGTATCTTTGTTTGCATCGATAGCCAAGCTGTGCTTAAGGCCCTTCTCAACCCTCTAACCACTTCGAAAGTGATCCAGGAATTCAAGAGTTCTCTGAATGCGATCGGAAGATTAAATTCCTTGAGTCTCATTTGGGTTCCAGGCCATCACGGCATTACTGGAAATGAGATCGCCGATGAACTCGCTAGGAAGGGATCTCAGACAGCTTTCTCAGGACCTGAACCGTCGCTAGGTCTGCCAGCGTCCTCAGTAAGGACTTCAATCAACGATTGGATCTGTGAAGAGCACAACCGTAGATGGCATGCCTCCATTGGATGCAGACAAACCAAGCGTATGCTCCCCAACGTTAGTAAGAAGACTGCAACATTTTTGCTAGCTCGTAGCAGAAAAGACTGTAGGAAGCTTATTGGCGTTGCCAGCGGGCACTTCTCTTTTGCCAAGCATTTAAACGTGTTAGGCTTAAGTGATACCACACTCTGTGAATCTTGTGGAGAAGATGAGGACACCGCAGAGCACTTCCTCTGTGAATGTCCTGCTTTTTCTCTCATAAGGTTACAGATACTCGGCGCAGACATGGTGAGAGCTGGTAACTTAGGCTCCTTACCATGGCAGCGTCTTTTGGCTTTTCTCCGAACATCTGGAAAGCTATAACAAATAGAAGGTTGCTATCTGGTAGTACAATGGACCGGTATTTAGGTCTGAGTGCTCCAGCTGGTATTTTAAAAACCTCCAACAAAAAAAAAAAAACCAAAATTTTCATAGTTTACGTTTATAAAAGAAAGTGAAGTGAAGTGAAGACAAAGAAGAAGACGCCAAAAGGGCGGTGTCCAGAAACATACACTGAGCTGTTCCTGATTGACTAATCAACTCAATTTGACAGCATAATGTTGATATTGCTTTTATGTATGTCAACACGACTTTTAAAAGTGAAATCAATAGCCTATTGTTAAGAAGTGTAAAGTGAGATAAAACGAAATATTTCAAACTTGCTGTCACTCGTTGTTTTTTAAATATCAACTCGCTTCCTAGATAACATTTTCCTTTTTAAAAATATTAAAACCTTTGACTAATGTTAAAGTAACCGTTTTGTTAGTGCCACATTTATAACTGTGAGTATATTAATCAGGAAGCTTAAAACTTATTACTATCTATGGTTCCTTAACAGCAATTCAGAAAGCGCTTTGAATTGTGTGAAGTTTCGTCCAAGTTATTAAACCAGAGATATTCTTTGCATCTTTGCAGCTGGATAAGCTTCAACTAAGAAATCCTGTTTCTGTTTTGTCTATGTGGTATGGACATATATTTTAATTTGAGTAATCTCTGCGTGAGCGCATGCAGCCACATTGCAACTGAGTATCTAAACGATTTAGTCCCGAATCACACGTTACAAAAATGCCCCGAGCAACTCAAAGAAGGTGCTCAAGTTGTTCGCTCTTTTGTACTCATAAGTCATGGCATCTAAAACAAAAACAAGAACCACTGTCATTAATTAAACCTGTATTAGCGCCTTCGCATTTTGAACAAATACAAGTGTGGTGCGCTCATGCTATGTCGCGATCTTAAAAATTTATGCATTCTTTATTAAAGAAAAGCAACAAACAAGAACAAAATTGGGTCTTACCAGGCTACGCAAAATCAAATCTGCATTTCAGGTTATATCATCTATAAGAAGCTGTACAGTGAGACTGACTTATGTAATATTTATGTACATTGATACATTGAGGAATTTTTACATTATTCTTCAATGCGGCTGTAGAGTGTAGACACACCGGATTTCCCTCCTTCAGTTGTTCTTGTTTGAGATATGCCTCCAGCACCGAAATAGAAGTCGATAGAATGATCAGCAGCCTCAGAGCTACAAACGCAGTAGACAGAAGTCACAACAAAGTTTGTTTAGCCAGATTCAGTCTATCGGTACTTGAACCTATTTATCTTTACGAGATCTTGTTTTTTATTGGCTCTTCAATGATGCAAATGTAAAGCCTCTGGTTTGGTTTAGAAATCTGCATGCAAATATGCGCTCACTAAGGAGTCTGACCCAAATACGTGAATGAATATTGTGCAATGAAGAATGAACTGAACTGAGGTGCTTAACTCTGTTTGTTTTTTTTTTTTTTTTTGCCCCTGATGCGTTAAATGGGTGAGTTGGATTTGAATTCATTGGATGAGGTGTTTAAAACGGAGATTGGTGTTAGGAAAACTTCTCAACATATATTTATGGATAAATAATAATTAGATAAAAATCAATCCTTGCTGCCTACTAAATAGGTCTGTTCGTTGAACTTTCCCCAAGGTTGACCCAGGTTCTCTTGACAACCCTATGAGTTGTCAAAAAAGCTTTTACAGTCCTCAAAAAACGTTAAACCACAAATCACCACACATCCCTGTCATAAAAAAAAAAATCATGCCATTTGACAGTCCTCACCCTCAACTCGCAAAAAGCTAGGGCGAGTTGATGGAAAACCTAGGTCAAAAAACACTCAAAAAACTAGGGTTCAAAAAACACTCAATTTGACATTCAGGGTGACTTTAGGTTTCTCAAAAAACACTTTGTTGCGACCCCAGGGCGACGAGGGGCTCAACGAACAAACCTAATGTTTCCCAATAATTTTAACAGGCAGTGCAGCTTTGAAGAAGAGATTTGGTATAGGTGCTGCTTTTTATCAGTAAAACTTCAGAGAGTATACTCACTATAGCTTTTCAACAGTTCCTAGGATGGTGTTCCAATTATTGTTATATTTATAAGAACTCTTTAGACTAACGCTAGTACCGATATAGGCGAAGTGCTATGTTTTAAGTAATTTATTGTTATAAATCCTAACTCGATAAAAATTTTAGTGAGAGTTTGTTCTTCTGTTTATTTGCTATGCTTTTAAACCTAAGCCACTGAACTTATTTTAAAAACTCTTTCAATAATGGAAATGAGTGATTTTTAAGAGCGGAAATTAAAAAAACACACACACAGTTCAGAAAAATGCATGAAACCTTTATTTGAATCGATAGTAGGCGGATGTAGTTTAATGTTTGAAGATAATTTCATGCAAATGCTGTCTCGGCTGCTTCTCAAATTCCACATCCACTTATAATCGATCGAGCTTGTGGCTATAGACATGAGCATAAACATTGCCCCACAAAAAGCCTAGAGGCGTTGAATCGTACGATCTAGGCAGCCAATTCACCATCCGCAAACGTGGAACGTGCACGCTTAACAATGTGTTAAAACCGCAATTCATGCAAGTCAATTTCTTCAATTTTGCTCAAAAAAAGTTTGTTATCATCGCTCGGTAGCGCTCACCATTACGCTTCTATTCGCATTATCTTTGAAGAAATACATCACAACGATTCCACAGCCTATAGTCCGCACCAAACAGTAACATGACTTTTCATGGATGCATTGGTAGCTCTTGCAATGCTTCTGGCTGCTCTTTACTTCAATTACGGGAGTTTGGCTTGTTCACGAATCTATTCAATTACAACACAATTTTTCGATAAAAAAGTTCGATGAACTTTCATTACACAGTACGCAATTTGATAATAAAATTCAATAGTTTACAAGCGTTGATCGTTTGTTAGACGATTTATGGTTAAATTACAGACCAAACGGAAGTTGTTAAACAGTGACACAAAACACGAAACGTTCGTCAGCTGCTTATTGAGTAACAGACTCATCCTCGTATTCCCATGGAAACGGGAACTACGTGGCTTGAATCAAGCAGAACAGTTACCCACTGCCTCGATAAAAGCAGGCGATAAGCGGTGGAAAATGGAACGAAATCCTACTAAATTCATAGAATTTTGTTCCATTTTCCACCGTTTATCGCCGAGGCGATAGTTACAGAACAGGGGCACATGAGTCATACAGACATAATAGTGTACCTTAACCGCATTTATTTCTGTGATTTTCTACGATTATTCTCATACAACGAATAACCTTGAACAAAGACAAACATTTTTCCACTATTAATGGGAAAGCGCTTGGGTAAGCTAATGAAAAATTTACGTTTTCGTACTTCACCAATATCAATTGTCAATGTAGTACATAAAAAAACAATTATGATTATCAAAACGTAGTAGTCCAGCGTAAACTAAGAACTTGCAGCGACTAAGGTCTTCAATTTAAAAAACAAACAAAATTATAACAACGGCAACACTTACAGAAAAACGTCGCATGTCTCCAGAAAATAAAGAGCTTGTTCTTTTTGTATGAAAATCACCAGTGCCCCTGTTCTGTAACTATCGCCTCTATAAAACAGGCGATAAACGGTGGAAAATGGAACGAAATCCTACTAAATTCATAGAATTTCGTTCCATTTTCCACCGTTTATCGCCAAGGCGATAGTTACAGAACAGGGGCACAGGAAAGCGATACCTAAAGATTTTTTTATGTTAAAACATAGGCTCAAACGGGGAGTACCCCACAGGTGGATATAACTATAGTCTGAAGACAGGCGCCGAATCACCGTACACGTGATCGAGTAATACGTGACTAAATTTCATGTTTTTGAAATTACTTTCTCACGTTGTCGAGTACTTTAGTGCCCCGATTTGACATTCTTTCATCAGTATTTGAACAAATTAATGTCGATAAATAGGCAGCAGACTGTTGTTGTAATAAAGAGCGAATTTTGAAGGAAAATAAGTACTCTTTTCACTCACTCGATCACTGATGCGGTAATTCGATTTCAGATCAGTTCGAGATTACGATGTTTGTAGTTTCGTAAAGGCTGACTCTACTTGCCACTGCACTCTAGTGCAAGAAATAAATTTTTTTAAGTAACAAAAATGTATGAACAGCTCAATTAGAGGGTACATAAGCTCCCACAGCACTTTACTATTCTATTAAATCATAGACCATAGTTTCCTTGTTCACTCCTTTTTACTTGTGCTTATTACATTTCTTAGAAAAATCTACAACTTTAGTTTTCTAGGCTCGCTCATTTGCGCGGTCTATTTTATTACACCACCAAATAATTCTCTCACACGCTCGCTGTTTTTATTAAGACTGGCATTAACTTCTCGCAGCACCACAATTTGCCTTTAAGTCAAATTTCGAATTTGAATTTTCAAATCGCGTAATGTTGGTGGCCGCTTTCAAATTGTACGTCGTAACAATTTCGGACTACCAAAAAGGAAACATCATAGACGCCCTAGTTGTGAATGTTTCGCCAATGTAACCTTATGGTTAAGAATACTGTAATGTACACCCAACATTAATACCAATTTCCTAATCGAAAAAGTTCAACCGAAAACAAAAGTGGTAGCACTATAATGGAATGGTATAATGGAAGACGTTGGTTGTGAGTGTGTGTGTGTGTGTGCAGAAATATACCGGGAGGGGAACTTGTCTAGACATCATGGTTCATAGCAAAACTACCAGAAAGCTCTCGATGTTTCACACTTCTATATAAAGAGGGAGCTGACGCAACCAGAAGTCAGTTTTATTTAGAAAGTGATAGTGTAAATATTGAATAAACGTAATTGAGTTGAGTTCGAATAAAGTGTATATCGAAAGTAGATACTGAATAAAAGTGGTAGAATTAAATTGAAAGGTAGAGTTTTATTTTTGCGAACTAAGCGGACGTTACAATACGTTCCACAGATCGCAATCACAGGCCACGCTGGTGTTTTGCCCCAATTAACGGTCCTTTGACAGAACTTAATTAAATTGAACAGCAATCCTATTGTTTTGACCGTGGCGTAATCGTTGGCATGTCTGTCTGTTACGTGAGAGTTTGAGGTTCGAATCCCAGAAAAGTCTAATTGTATTTCCAGGGGTACCGTCTGTCTTGAGAAATTGTCAAGTCCTCTGATTGTTGTTTAATTGCCTGAAAAGCTTTTTATCGATTAGACGTTTGGATTCAGCAAAATGCCCTTCATTCTTCACAAGGAATGGTTGAGAGAAATCCGCTCTCTACTCTGTTGCATTTATTTATTTACCAATCCGTTTCTTGTTTCTGATTCGAGTTGTCATCAATCTCTACCAAATTCAAAATGATTTCCGATAAAACAACTTAAGACGGGACGGTGCACTTTAATAAAGTTTAACTTTAACAAAACAAGCAAGAAAACAATACAAACGTATATTTAAAAAAATAGTTTTTGGGTCAAGCATAAGGTTTTTTTAATCTACTCACTACTCACGTCGGTATTGATAACCTTATCTAAACTGAAACAATTAGTCTCTGACTTAAAATTTTTTAAACAAATAAGATAACATTTTTATGCTTATTAACTTCGCTTTACTAGTTTAATGACTCACTCCAAAAATTCAAGTATTACACATGTTCTGTTGGAATCATTCGTTAATTGGGAAAATTAATTAATGCTGATTCTAAAATTTGTTGAAGTCAAGTGAAATGATCAAACTTGCAAACATTTGAACGAACTTCACTTATGTCATTTGAAAATATACTTCTCAATTGAACATCTAACACTCTTGAGATTTGCACAAACATATGTAATTACTTCATAGTTCTAAAAACAAACAACCTTCGATTGTTCCCATCACTATTTCGGTAGTAAAGCAGTAGGTATAAAATGTGTTTTCGCAATGCAATGAGGCGACACTTAAATTGAGTCAGTGGTTGTATTCTGATGCATGACCCTTTATCTCAGTACCACATTGAGGAGGCACAGTTTTTACCAAGCTTACAAACTTCAAATAAAAACCACATGACACTCTGACACATTTGTGTTCAACACAAATTGCAATAACTGGCAAATACTAAAGTCGAAATGGCTTTCGGAGCTTCGAGCTGTTTGATACCAAACAAATTGCAAGCCCACATATAAGTTCAGTTCATTTCCACATGACCCGGCATCACCCAACTGTTGACTTAGTGACTGCACTAATAGATGTAGATACAAGCCCGATACAGAACCTGCGGCAAAACATAAACATACATCAACAAAGCTTGTTTTCAAAACTATCCGGCCCCTAGGTTTTTTAATATTTAAACATATTCGTCATGTTTTTTAGAACTATTTTGCACACACATTGATGGGAAAATAGGAAAACAAAACACCTGCTTCATATTTCACATGAAATGAATAACTCCCGATGGTTACGTTTTTTTAGATTTTTAAATATGTGTCTTGGGCTGTGCCAAGCCATATGACCAAATCGATTTTTTATCAGCAGACTTTGATCGTATAATTACCATTTATTTTCGAGTTTTTGTTTTTTACTACATACATATTATGCTTGTATGAAGGTATTTGAATTTTAATTTATTTTATCACCACTCCAGTAGTTAAAGTGATTCATTTAGAACAATACACCCCAGAGGCAAAGGTTAATGAGAAATTTTCCTCTTTCATACACGAATTGAAAGTACGTATTTACGATTGCATCTGTTTTTGAAATTGTGTACTTACAAATTGAATAATTTTAATGATGCCAGGAATTGTTGCAAAATATTCGACGTTAATCCTTAGACCTCCTTGGGACGAGGGTTGCGCGTTTGTCGGCTGGTTACTGTTGACTGTTATAACGGTTTCTGTCATTGTGCGTTTGTTTTTTTTAAAGGTACTAACACTTTAAATTTTAAAAAATATTCAAAAAGTCTATTCGAACAAGATAATTGCTTAACGATCGCGACAGCACCGACAGACTTCGAACAGAAATGATGTTAAGAGAACGAGCGCGCTTTTTTGACTGAAACTAAATGCACACTTGTTGTGTGGATTCACGGCAGTGAGGCAGCGAAAATGGAAATTGTCTAACCATAAGAGTGGTGATAAAGCTTTTTCAAAAGCTCGTACTACTGCATTCTTTGATTAGCTCTAAAACAGATTTAACTAAAGAACAAAAGTTGTGTCTGGTGTGGTGAATTAGAAAGTTATTTAAGAGAAATATGAGGTAGGTTAGCATATTATACTAAACACTATGAACATATCCGACATTTTCAAATTTTTGAACATTTGTTTTGATCAGGTGCTGCCGAATATGCTTAACGGTAATGAACCAGAAGTCACCTTTCTGAGAAAGAAGGTATATTTTCGTTTCCTCTTGTATTGTAACTTTAGTGTGTTCTTATTTATTTTCAGAACAAAAATCAAATTAAGATCAGGAATTTGCTTATAGGGTTACAATGCATAACTTGTGTTGTCTGACGGATTTTCGATGGTCGGTTGCTAAGCGCGGACTTTATCTATTTATCTATATCTATATAGTTAGTTAGTTAGTTAGTTGTAATGACTCCTTTATTTCATTGCATTTTAACATTTTTTTGAAAAAATAATTCTTAAGCCTAATTAGTATGGCCTCTGTGGCCGTCTACCAGCTATATCTATATACATATAATAAAAACGTAACAGTTTGTTTGTATGTGCACGGTAATAAGAAACGGGCTATCCTATAAAGATGGAGTTTTCAGTAATATATTGTGGTAAGCTTCACTTAACATTTAGTTTTTATTTAATGTCAATCGGTTGATAAATAAAAAAGTTATGCCCATTCTTGCGGACGAAGTCGCTGGCACACCTAGTAGACAAATAAATTCTGAATTGTAATCGTTTCTTACTTAATCAGTAGTTTCGTCAAATAAAGCATAAGCCGAAATCTTTATCATAGCCATCCGCAATCCGCACACCGCACCAAAGCTGAATTTTATTCGTATTAGAGCAAAAAACATTCATTTTTTAAAACTCTTAGTGGAGGGCCGTAAGCTTTTTACCTAGGAATCCAGGGCCAGTCCATGGATTTTCATGAAAATTTCGGAAATGTGTTTTGAATGGCGTATAGAAAAAAGTTAAAAAAAAAAATTTCACTGCTCTCAATTTTTTAATTATTTTTAAAATTAATTATTAACTTGAATTTTATTTTATTTATTTAGGGTGTTTTAGATACGGTTTTCCAAAGGGCAAGGATGGATAGGTTTGGTCAAGACAAAAAAAAAGTTGTATGGGAGGGAAGGTGGTCTATATCCCTCCGTGTAGGCGCAAGGGGCAATTTTATATGAAATTTACTTCATATTTTAAAAAATTATTAAAAATCAACTAAGCCACTTACTTTCTCATACTTCAGTGTTTTTGAAAGCTATTTTTTTGTTCTTTAATAAAAATTTTAATTTGAATTTACTTAATGAACTCCAATTATCCAACTTAGAAATCTCTTCAAATGGTACGTACATTTTTAATATTCAGGTAGCATAATAACATATACTCTGTGGACAACAAAGAGAGTCGTCAACTCGTATACCCACGGATTACCTTGAACCAAAGGGGTGAACTGTGGCAAGATAGAGCCAGTTTCAATGACTGGGAACCTTCGTCGCCATTTTGTTTTATCTTTTGGTTTGAAATCAATTTAAAAATTTGAACGTTTTTCGATATTTTTGACTTTGCAACAGTTGAGAATGTTGAAAGCTTCATTCATTATTCAAAAACTATTTGCCGTCAAAGTAAAAACAACATTAAAAAAAGTGGAAACAATGAAACTAAATTGCAGCCGGATATAGCCTTTAACTGAAATAAGACGCTATCTTTTAATTCACCACAGAAAAAGTTTGAGTGCGTCTTAGACAAAAGGTACGAGTCACAGAGAAGATGCAGCAAGAGGGGAAACCTCACACACACAACGGGCTCTGTCCTCAAACTGATTTTACAAACACCACTTTATTTTCAGATCTCAAAACCAGTTTGAAATCTAAAAATAAAGTGGACAGATGCAACAGCAACTATGTAAACAAATGGAAGTTGCGGGGCAAGAGAGGTAATGGTTTTCCCTATTGCTCTTTATTCCTCTATGGTTACAGTTAAGAATGGGGGCGTTCAACAATCGTATCCGGATAGCTTGTTGTTGTTGTTTACGTGTTAAACTTTTAGCAGAATCACACACCCATTTCAACTAAAATGCTACCTAAAGGTATCCGAGTATTTGTGGTATACCTTTCTATTCAAGTGATCAGCTGATAGAAAATTTATTTTAATTTCTTTTCATGATGATTTTTTGTTTTGGTGTGCATTTATTTCAGCATAAGAGTCTTTCAAAACGCATGGGAAATAGAAAAAAGTAAGTTATAATCGTCTAGCAATGATATTTTGAATGTTTTTCTGTTTTCAAAAGTCGAATTTTAATATTTCACAGCTGTTGTCTGCAGCAATCTGGAAAAAGATATCTGGATCGTTCAAAAAGGTATCCAAGATACGGCTTTACGATATAGGCTTTCCGATAGGTTCTTGAACGCGCCCAATGTAAAAACTTCTTTCAAAACTGCCGAAATAGCACTGCAGAAATCATTTGTGAGTGTTACAGACAAAGGGGTACGAGTTGTATTTCCTTATCATCTGCTCTAAGTTTCTGAAATGAATAAGATGGAAAGTCAATTAACTGTTCACGGAATTTTGAAAGACTAATGAAAAAAAAAACCAAAACAAATCTGAGCAACAACAATTTTAGAGAGGTTTGACAGATCACCATGGAAACTCAAGTCAAGAGATGAGTTAAGTAACGAAACGTAACATTCTGAAACTTCAACATTGCATTTAGGGACGACATCAATGTTACATTTCGTAACTTTTTGCATTTAGGAACGACAAATGTCAGCCGATGTTACATCGCGTAACATCGAAGGTAAAAAAGAACGGACTACAGACGATTATCGCTCAATCGTCTATCGTAGATTGCATCGTTAAAAGATTGCTTCATATAATCTTGCTTTCAGTGATTGGTGGAAAGCTATTTTACTATCTATCTATAGCCCTTCAAATTTTGACAACTTTCAGGCTCTTTAGTTCCTAAAATTCAGACGATAGTCGTCTAACTGCGTGAACACAATGGCTGCAGAGCCGCAGCCGCAAGAAATTTCAAAACATTAAATATAAGTGAATACAACAACAACGCAAGACGGAGCTGCTCAAGTTAACTTGATTTTAACTCATGCGGCTCCGGCTCCGGTGACGTTTGCAGTTCATTGTGTTCACACAGTAAAACGTTACAGAATCCGGCCACAGTATTGATTTGTTGTAGAAAAGATTGCTAAGCTCATTACACAACTGCTGATTTGCTACAAAAATGCACCTCGTAACCCTTAGTCTAAATCTTAATGATGGATTTACATGCATCTGCTATTACAGAATTGCAGAAAAGTATGTAATGTAATGTAAAAGTGCCTGTCCAGACGGGTTATTTCAATAACGTTATGCTGTTAACGCTAGGTGTCTACACGTTGTTATAATTCCTCGCACAAGTTCTCAATTTTGTGTTGGAAAGTGTATTAAAAAAAGCATAACGTTATGAGTATAACCCGTCTGGACACGCCAAGTGTACTGCTTAGGCAGATAAATCTGATTTCGTTTTGCGCATCCAACCTCTTTCTTCCTCACCCCTTTTGCCCAGAAACGACCGATATAACGTTATTGGAATAACACGTGTGGACAGGGACAAAGATTATAAAACACAAAAGTTAAAAAAAGAAACGAATACGATTATGGCTGCAGATGAAAAATTATGGGTGCAGATGAACATGGTCATATGCACCTATAATTTTTCATCTGCATCCTCTAACTTATGCTGGGTTTACATGCATCTACAACTGCGGAAGTGCAGAAAAGTAAAGCGAGATCTGCAACCATAACATAGGGAACGAACTTCCTACTCTCTATCAGACAAGTATGAATTTTACATCTTATGTCTTTTTCCGATTTTCATCTGCACTTACAGATGCATGTAAATCCACCATAAGGAAGCGCAGACGGTGCCTTCCCTCTCTATCAGTAAAGTATGAATTTTACATCTTGGGTCTTTTTCCTTTTCATCTGCACTTGCCGGCGCATGAAAATCCAACATTATGCGCTGGTTTGCGCAGGACTTAATACTCCGTCACAACTCTTTCTGTGAATTCGGAAATAATCCCAAAGTATGTCCTAGCCCTTAGTGTAATAAGCCACTTCCGTTTACGAAAAGTTGTAATTTTCATACATAGGTGGCGCAGTCATTCCGCCGAAATGTCAAAAATGAAAACGAGTAGAGCCAACTTTACAAAAATGAACTTCCTCTTTTTCGATACGTTCTCGTCGGTGACTATTTGTCAAAAATTTTCACAAAATAAATCCTAGGTAATCTACCCGAAAATTAATTAAAAATATTAAAAAGCTAATTAAATTCTATTCAAATGTGCTACTTTTATCAGAAACTACATAGATTTCGTTCGAATATCCATTGATACCGCGGAAAAAATCATTTTTTATGTAGTGGTTTCAGCTTTGACAGTCGGTTTTCTTGCCTCTGTGTTTTCAGTCAAACTTTTGACGAAATTATTATTTCCTCGTAAATACTTTAAACTAATAACTTGGAGAAAGTATTAGAAAAATTGTAACCTTTTTAACTGGACAATAAAAACCAGTGTTTATATTACAACTTACTCCACTGTCAACGCTGTGCCAAAAAAAAGTTATCCCTTGTGTAGTGCCTTAACAAAACTAACAAATTTTTTTTGTTCTCTTTTTCAGCCATGGTGCGTATGAACGTATTGGCCGATGCCCTTAAATGCATAAACAATGCCGAAAAGCGCGGTAAGCGTCAGGTTCTCCTGCGTCCTTGCTCTAAAGTTATAGTCAAGTTCTTGACTGTGATGATGAAACATGGATACATTGGCGAGTTCGAGATTGTCGATGACCACAGATCTGGAAAGATCGTTGTGAACCTAACTGGCAGGTTGAACAAGTGTGGCGTCATCTCACCACGTTTCGATGTCCCAATCAATGACATCGAGAAATGGACTAACAATTTGTTGCCCTCTCGTCAATTCGGCTACGTTGTGCTTACCACATCTGGTGGTATCATGGATCACGAAGAGGCCAGGCGAAAACACTTGGGAGGAAAGATCCTTGGATTCTTCTTTTA
Organism: Melanostoma scalare; assembly: GCA_949752695.1. Lineage (NCBI taxonomy): Eukaryota > Metazoa > Arthropoda > Insecta > Diptera > Syrphidae > Melanostoma > Melanostoma scalare. Next base: position 74,598,988 of record OX456985.1, read on the forward strand.
AGTAATTTTAAACAAAAAAGATAATTTTTTTTACAAAACGAATGTTTTAACTGAGGAGAATAAAAAAAAAATGATGGATAAAACTTAAATAGGTAATTTATTTGGATTTTTATTGTTTACACAAAATATGAATGGCGGTCAGTGTCAATAGTTTATTGTTCAAGTGAATCCACGTTAATCACTTCAGCTTTGAGTGTTTAATTTTAAATTGTGTGCATAAAATGGGGACGCGGACCGTTTTTTAAAAGCAATCAACAACTTTGGGAATGCAATGCGTTGCCGCATTTGTGAAAAATTTCTTACGATGACAACTACTTTGAAGCAAAATTGAATCTCCAAAATGGATGCGTTGCGGAGAAAACTCCACTCCGACGGTCACCTCGATAGAGCCATTAATTTTTACCAAGCGTTGATTCATGTGTCACCAATCGCTCCTTTAACTTCAATGCACGCATTTTTGCTTCACATTTTTTCAAGATTGACGAAGTTGCTGAATTTGAATTTCATTTGAAGATATTGAATATTGCAGTAACTCTTATACTCTTAAAATTTTAAATTAAATTCGTAAGGAGGAACTAATCTGGATAGATTCCTGACAAACCATTTTGAGTTGTACGAGGTATTTTTTTTTTTTTTTGCCAGCGATCTGCTTCTGCTATTGAATATCTTTAACTGTACATATCCCAACCCTCGTAATCTAAATATTCTTCCGGAAAGATTTTATTCCGCATTACAAAGTTTCTGTTGTTTCTGTACCTAGTTTGTCTTCATTTTCTTAGGTAAGGAACCATAAATACCTCACTCGAGCTATTTTTCTTTCAGAATAAACAAGGGTCACAACCACAGTAGGCGATTTGTGTTTAAGGGGGAGACCACTTTAAAATTTTCGAAAAATCATTTTTTTTTATTACATATTTTGAAAGCATGAAAATATTGAATAGATCCAGAGTTATCGCATTTTGAGCGCGAGAACAACATGCGGTCGGGTGACAAGTCAGGTAGCTCGAGCCGTTAGAGGAGGAGCGACCTTCGCTTCACAATAGCCTCTACTCCTGATCTTTTATATGGTCAGGCAGCTGTTTCATGGAATGAAGTCGAAGGTTTATTGTAGTCGCCTGGAATCGCCGATTAGTCCGTTAGTTACTACAATTAATAATTTTCTCGTGGTGAAACTTTAAACGCAATTATTTCGAAACTACTTTTTCAAAAACTGTTCGCGTCCGAAAAAAAATAAGCGACCGATTTGGATGAAATTTTGGGTGATTACTCTCAGTAATATTATTAAAGGATATACCTAAAGTTTGAAAGGTAGCGTGTAAATAAATAATTTTTCGGGGATCAAATATGTCAAAAAATTGCCGAAAAATAAAATTTTGGATTTAAAAGGCTCCCAAATTTAGAATTTTGCACTTGTTGATTCAATTTTAGGTATAGGCCCTTATTGCGAGTGTCGTCTAACATTCGATGCGACAAAGGTCGAAAGTTTCGATAAATTTTTCTTTTGATATTGCGTACCTCTATCGACAAGGATTTCTGTTACTGTGAGCAATGAAAGTAGTCATTGTGAATAAATGCTGTAATTTGACATTTGAATTAATTTCAGTGATAGGTAGTCGAACGCAAAAATACAGACGATAACGACCGAATTCAAAATTGAAAGTATCGAACAATAAGAATACGCAATACCAAATTTCATTTTCGACGTTAGACTATCGACAACCGTCGTTTATCGACAACCAAACGACACTCGCAATAAGGGCCATATCCTTCCCCTTAATATTTCAGTAAAAGAATGAAAATATTTCTCAGATCAACCGAAAAAGAGTAACAACTGCAACAGTTTTCGATGTCGCCGGAAACAGGCGTCCGGAAAACTTCAATAACGCCGCCATTTTGTTGGTCATCGAAAAGATAAAAATTTTTTTGAATGCTGGACAGCTCTGATAAACATTTGTCTTGATTTTTAAAATGATTGGGTTATTTTATTCCCTCTCAAAGAATCCCAAAAAAACGTGTTTTTAGGCTCCCTAAGTGGTCTCCCCCTTAAATACAAATAGAGGTTCAATCTTATATCTGATCTTCATTGTTTTTACCATAATTTCGAAAGTGGTTTACACAAAAAATGTAAATTGTCATTTTACTTGCGTTTTACTGAAACGTTTATCTGAATAAGGATGATTGTGGGCGTTCAAAAATCGTATCCAGATACCTTTTTGTTGTTTACCTACGTGTTAAACATTAAATAGAGGCACAAGCATATTTCTACCAAAAAGTATCGGACAATTTTTAGTATACCTTTCTATTCAAATGATCAGCTGATAGAAAATTTATTTCTGTTTCTTTTGATGATGGTTTCTTGTTTTGGTGTGAATTTACTTCAGTATTAGGATGGGAAACAAAAAAATAAATTTGAATCGTTTAATATTTTGAATGTTTTTCTGTTTTTAAAAGTTAAATTTTTATATTTCAGAACTGTAGTAGGCAGCAATCTGCAAAAAGATTTCTGAATAGTTCAAAAAGGTTTCTAAAAGATCTCTACATATAAATCCGCTGGTCCAGATGGTATCCTCGCCGTCATGTCATTCTGAAGAGATGTTCTTCTACGCTGGCAATACCACTGCGTAAGTTTTTCTATCTGTCCTATTCTTCTGGGCTCTTCCCGAGCAGATGGATAGCTGCATTTGTCCAGCCCGTCCCTAAAAGGCGAATCTTCCTAGCCCTTCCAATTACCGAACAATTGCACTTACGTACGTCCCTTCTTTCCAAGGTCTTGGAAACAACAACTTCGTCAACAACTTATCTTGACTCTTGAGGACCGAAAGGTTCTCAATGACCGACAGTACGGCTTTCGTAGCAAACGGTCTACGGGTGATTTGGTGGCTTATCTCACCGAACGGTGCAAATTGTTTAGGAAAAAGTAACTTATTGCGCTTGATATTTCTAAAGCATTTGATAGTCTGGGATCAGGCTCTTTTATCGAAAATGCGTGCTTTTGGTATCAATGAGTCTCTTATTCGTTGGATTAGAAACTACCTTTCGGACCGTTCAATACAAGTTGTGTTGGATGGCTTCAAGTCTGACCCACTTCATAAATGCTGGTGTGCCCCAGGGATCCGTTTTGTCTCCGACTCTCTTCCTCATTTTCATAAATGACCTCTTGTCTAAAACTTCTAATCCTCTCAATTCTTTTGCTGACGATTCTACCCTCAGTTTCTCATATTCGTTTCCAAATTAACGTCCTTGCTCTTCAGAATTCAGATGTGGAACTGGAACGGTTGCGTATGATAAGCTCATTGAACTCTGACCTTGACAGCATTGTAACATGGAGTAGTAAGAACCGAGTAGAATTCAATGCTTCGAAAACACAATGCTCAATGCTTCACAGTGCTCTAGTGAAATAGCCAGTCGCATTTCTCCCCTGAAACAATTTAACCGCAACACCCGCCTCGCTATGTATGTTCATCAGTTTTACCTTGAGCCCAACTGCGGTCGGGATCAGAGATTTATTTTTTAGTCGCACCACCCGAATGTGGAATGCTCTACTTGACTCTTTAAAAAAAACCAGTTTGAAATCCGAAAATAAAAAGTCGTTAGTAAATTCACTGACACAACTTTATATTCAGTTGAATACGTGTATCACAGATAGATCTCGTGTTACAAAAGCAACAATGTAAACAAATGGAAGTTGCGGGGCAAGAGAGCTAATGTCTTGTTTTTCCTCTTGTTCTTTATTCCTCTAAGGTGTACACCTAACGTGACTTTTAACGCATCTAGCCAGTCACCGCTCCTTCATACATAACTTCATCAATCATCACAAATAAAAATTACATGGCTTTGAAGAAATAACACCGAAAGTCAAGTCGATACCATATCCCACCGTTGAAGAATGTTCCTTAAATTAAAATAAAAACCAATGATTTCAAAATAAATACAATTTCCTCAGTCATTCAAACTTTTGTTATATTAGCTTGACTGAGTACTTGTTTTCTTTATTAAAAAACAAATATATTCAGTTTTTGTTAACATTTTTACAAACTGCGCAGCACACGCATTCGGTCTTCGAGTCGGGCAACTATGTCTTGGCTAAACTCTTTCCATAAGTCCTTTTTTAAGTTTTCGGAAAAAGTCAGTAAACGTTCTTCAGCTTCGTCGTAAATCTGGTCGATAAAATCTGCCTGCAGAATAGATGACTCTTGGAGCCCAATTATCTTAAATCTTATCCTAAAAAAAAAAAATTTTTGATTCATCTTACATATATGTTAAGTACGGTAACTAAAACCTACGTCTCCAAATTAAATTTGTTTTTCTCCAGGTTTTCAATAATGGATTGCAAACGGATTATTTCTTCCTGCACTTCCTTTATTTTAGTTTCGTGATTTGTGATGGAATCAGTAACTTCTTTAGCTGTGTCGTGTAGTTTATCGAATATATTTGCATTCATCTTCTGTTCAATTTCGTTCAAAATCCTTTCCTTTTCAGCAGTAATCTTTTCCTTATATGTTGGAAGTAAGTGAGCAAAACCTTGTAGAAAAACAAACACTAATTTATTTCACCAAATAAATGCATTTTAAGTAACCTCCAAAAGTCTTCGCTCGACTATAAGCCACAGGAAGCATTTTTGCTGAAGAAGCTTCTCTATAATCATATGAACTGTGTCTTTTTCGACTTGAGGACACAATGTAATGGTTTTGAATAATAACATGATTCGTTGTGGTCTGCTGGAGCGAAGTAAACAAATTTTCGTTCTGATTGATTTCTGGTGTCGGAGAAATCGAAATTAGAGAACCCTGAGAGCTAGTTGGGCGATGATCAGGAAGTTGATCAAAAAACCTCTCAGTGTACCATGAGTTTATTGGCAGTGGATTTATTGGCGACTGCGAGTGAACATCTGGTGGGATCTCATTGTTTTGGTATTCCATTAATTGAGTCTTTCCATTTAAAATATGAATTGGGTTTGCATTAGAAGGTGATGGGTCCTCTGGTGCCTCGTCATTATCTTCATAAACTTCGGACGCTGCGTAATTAGCTGTGTTGTTTGGTAAGAGTTGCGTATTATCATTACAGGGCGTTGATGGATCTATCAACTTTAAAATACTCGAAACTGATGATCCCTATGGAGTAGTGAAAGTTTAGAGTTTAAAAAAAGTAAAGATGAATATTTTATCGTTAAAAAACATGAATATAAAAAAAAATTTAATATAGGGGAAGTCTTAATGTCGCGAATAAAGATTGGTAAGTAATACATTAGAGCATCATGACTTTACAGACATAACTTTATTTGCAGGTTCTACCTTGAGCCCAACTTCGGGCGTACAGTCAAGTATAGAGATTCTTATTTTAGTCGCACCACCCGTATGTGGAATGCTTTACCTGGCTCTGTGTTTCCCCTGCATTACGATTCACAAAGATTCAAAAGCAACGTGCATCGGTGTCTCCTAGTAAATCCTCTCCTATTTTCCTAAATGCTCGCACTGTGTTCTATAACATTATAAGGGTATTCATAACCCCTTGGTGTGCGCGCTAATTATAAAAAAAAAAAAGTTTGCAGTCAGTAAACTTTATAACCAGCTCAATACCTGAATCACAGACAAGTTTCGCCTTACAAAAGCAACAAGGTAAACAAACGAAAATTAGGGGGCAAGAGACGTAAAAGTTTAGCTTCTTATTGACAGCGCTCATTTTTTTATCTGAAGCTATCTGGATACCTTCGTGATGTTTGTTGTGATCTCATGTTAAAAAACAGCTATAATAGCAAAACATCTGTTGAGGAGAAAACAACCCAAAGATATTCTTTAAATTTCAATTATCCGATTCGAAATTTCAAGAGGAGCCGATGTATTACTTAAAATGAGCGTGTAATTAACGCATTAAGTTTTTTATGTAATTTAATTTTTGTCGGCCTTCGATTGGTCAGAAAAAACAGTTTTTCGTTTGATACGTGACTTCTGACCAATAAGAGGCCGAAAAAGTTAGATTATCTGAAACACTTAATTGCGTTGAACCCTCTCAATCTATGAGCAATTTTGTTTTTCCCTTCACAAACGTATAAGGGTGAGTGAAGGAGGCAAGAACAAGTTCGTTTGTCAGATGCACGGACAAGCTGGTGCCTCTGGCACACCAGCGTGCAAATTCGTCCAAAGGCAAGGACAAGTCCGTGTGCCGTCAGCCAGACGATGCGATGTCCTTTCTCTTCACTCAAAAAGCATGGCACTGTTGCACCACCCTATTTATTTATTTTATTATAACTTGAAGGCATAGGATGAAATGATGGAGCAATAAAGAACAGCTGGACGTTGATGTGCGAAGCATTTAGAAGTTGCGGCATACAACTCGGCGGAGAACAGTCGTCGAGAACTCTTGCTATCCCCACCTATATCCAGTTCGTTCATTCAATGGTTTTGAGAATTTTTTTCGAAAAGCACCGTTTGGGAGCATTCTCAAACCGTTCAATTAGTGCAAAAAATTGTCTCGAGATTCTGAGAAGTGACAGCTATTTCTCGATTTGAAGTGAGAACCCACTCAAGAAACACAGGTATTTACCTCACACAAGGACAATACGTTACCCTGATAAGAAATTTGGGTGTTCATTGATTTTAAAAAGAGTGCTTGCTCGAGTGAAAATAGAGAGCGGTTTTATGTCATCTTCCATTGGACGAAAAGAACCGTCCAGGAGCGTCCAGAAGCATTCTCAAACCGTTCCTTTGGTGCAAAAAGATCACTTCTCATGATTCTGAGGAGTGACAGCCACTTCTCGATTTGAAGTGAGAATCGACTTAAGAAGCACTAACACATGTTACTCAAATGTCAAAAAGAAAATTTTCTTCAAGGAATGTTTTTTAAGAGCCATATGTGTTTCACTCACACAAAGGAAATTACGTTAAACTCAATAGAAACAATTTTGGGCGTTCCATTGGTTTTTAAAATGAGTGCTTCCCCGAGTGAAATCAATGGAAAGCTACATAATGGCGTTTTCCATTGGTTTCACTCGGGGAAGCACTCATTTTAAAAACCAATGGAACACCTAAAATTGTTTTTGCTCAACTTAACGTGTTGGCTTTGTGTGAGTAAAACACCAATTGCACATAAAAAATATTTCCTGTGGAAAATTTTCTTTTTGACATTTGAGGAACATGTATTAGTGCTTCTTGAGTCGATTCTCACTTCAAATCGAGAAGCGGCTGTCACTCCTCAGAATCATGAGAAGCGATCTTTTTGCACCAATGGAACGGTTTGAGAATGCTTCTGGACGCTCCTGGACGGTTCTTTTCGTCCAATGGAAAATGCCATAAGTGAATGGTATTTCACACTATTTGTTTATTTCCTATTCAAAAAATTCCAACAGTTCTATGTTTCAACTTTTCCTATTCGAGAAAGTGGTTGCCAAAATGTCAATATAGGCTCTAGCAGCATTTCCCCTCAGTCGTGCCACTATAGTTTATAAATACATCACAGAGAAGTCGATGCGAAGGCGAGACTTTGTGTAAAGTTTTATTCTTTATAAGAACTTGAATATATCCTTTGAATAAACAAATCGATAAACATTGATAAAACTGCGTCTTTTCTTATTGTGCAACAAGTGATGAGCTCTGTGGTATCTTTTCAACTAACTTTATAAGTATTGTTTTTGTTTTAAGTATCACGAAACGGTACGAAAACTTATGAGGTTTTATATAAAAAGAATATTTCGTCTTCTTTCTAATACCGCTAATTATACCGTTATGGGATTAAGTATGTCCAATGAAATACTTCCAAAAAAGGAGAAAAAGCAGTTTATATGCAGAGTGGATAGAGTTGGTACAGTGGTGTGGGCTCCAACTAAATTTGAATTTGGATAACCTTTATTAATGGAAATGCTTACTTTACAAACTGATAGAGGCAGTGGACACCAAATAATGTGAGAGATACATACAAGAAACTGTTAGTTCTATACATAGATCTTTATATAGTAGACTTTGTCAAAATTTGATCCACAGAAACTACTTTCGAGACGAAAACGAGAGATATTGCTCTTAAACGAAGTGGAAGTACCGAAGCCGTTCAACTCCTGTAAACTTGCGCTGGAGTATCGTGAAAGAATAATTTATTAGAAAAACTTTTTCAAATAATCAAAATAAACTTTTGAAACCCCTGACCAAAAAAGTCACAATTGAGATTTACCAAATTTACAGACTAAAAAGAAAGACATTCGAAAAATTCAAAAAACTAGCCTAGGTTTGTTAGAAAAACGGATTTTCGGCAGTTATTTTGTTGGATTTGAAAATTTTTAAACGTATTTAAAATCTTTTACGAGAAAAAGAGCAGCCGCTGTATAAAACTAAATTAACGTACCTGAGATGACATATTGTTTCTTGACACGTTTAAAATTTCTTGTTCTGAAAGAAAATCAACATGACTCGGAATATCTTCCTGTGGTTGTCCTCCACGTACCGCTTCCGGAGATTTATTGAGACTTTTCTCTTGCATATCTACTGTGTTTGGCTCTTCATTTTCGGGTTCAGTACAGCTATGGTTAGAGTATGACGATACACTACATTCGCAATTTTCATCGCAATTATTTTTTGTATTTGCGGATTGTATGTCATTTGAATAATTTGGCGCACAATCTTCGACAGGTGGAACACTTTTTCCATTATCCAGCTTAAGCGTGTCAAAAAGACTTATTTGTTCATTTTCTTTTTCAGGATTTTCCAAAGATAATGAAGCTTTTTTGGTTTTATTTTTCTGATTTTCTTTCCACGATGCGTAAGAAACAAAGTTGGATATATTTGCATCTTTTGCAAGAGTCTTTCGTTTTCTACCTTTTTTGTTCGATGGTGTTGATATGAAAATACTATCTGTATCACTGTCTTTGTCGTTTTCGATTCTCAATTGATATTTATTTTGACCATTTATAATCTTCATATCTTGGAGAATCTGCTTTCTTTGCTCTTCAGTAAAATGTGGCGATGGTGCTTTACTGTTTATAAGTTTAGTAACTTTGTTGTTAAAGCCTCCGTTGTCGAAACTCTCTTTGGGAGCACTATCGGGTTCGATCAGTTGATTTAATGGCTTAACTGCGTTCACTCTTTTTGCCTTTGAATTAGTTTTGGAGTTGGCATTTTTCACTGGTTTTTTTCGAACTGATTTCGGTTTCGGTAAAGTTGTTTCTGCAGTATTTGGTTTTGCTTTATTGGTTTTGAAAAATTTATTTTGAGTAACAACAGGTTTGTCATCTGAAACCTTTGGACAACCCGAAGAATTTAGTGGTTGCCATGAAGATGGAAGAGTTGTTGAAATCACATTTGGAACTTGACATTTCTTTTTTAGTACTGGGCTATCCGTTTTTGCCAATGGTTGAGATCGTGATGATCTCATAGGTGTCTCATCTCCTTCAAGAGCTTGAGTTGTAGAAGGCCTTTTGCGGTTATCAACTCGCGAAGTTCTGTTAACAGACACTTGAACTGAGCGTAAATATTTATCATTTGTGGGCGTTTTTTGTGATATTTTATCACGAGAACACGAAGGTTGTGTTAGATTCACAGGTGTTTGAAGTGGCGTTGAGGTATAAAGACTCTTGCCTCTCAAATTGTGCGGATTATTTTTCTTTTGAACTGGCTTAACAGCTTGCATTTTGGCTGGACTTTGATGTTGGTTAAATAAAATTCCAGATGTCTGTAAAGATGTTGAAGCATGAGGTTGCTTGTCGCCTTGTGGGCTTATTTTTGCTGCAAGAACAGTTCTTGCTTCGTCTGCATTATTTTGTGTGGTCAGCTCGTCTTGCTTATTGGTGACAGTTTTACCTAAGTGATTTATTTCGGAATTTCTTGGCTTCGGTGTAGGTTTAGCTCTTTTTGGTAGTAATTTACTTGGCTTCTTAAAAACAGTTGTATTCTGATCGACTGTTAAATTCGAACATGTGTTGTATCCACTTTCTTTATTTGATTTAAAAGTCCTGGCGAGCTCCGTAAATGAGACGTTTGGGTGAGACAACAAAGAAGCATTGATCGATGGCCTGTATTTCGTTTGATTATTATTTTGATGACTTTCAGGGGCTTGTTTTGATAAATTTAAAGGCAATAGAACGTCTTCAGTGTGATCTCTTTCATTTGTGTCCATTATGTAAGGAGTGTTTGGATTACTTAAGTAGTTATCAATTGTATCTGGAGTTGGAACATCTATAACATGTTCAAATGTGTAAGGTGTAGCTTCACCTAAGAACTTCTCAATCGTGTTAGGCGTTGGGGCTATACTTGATTCACTGTATGAGTGTACGTTGTAATAATCTAGTAAATCTTTCTTCATTTTCAAAATTTCGAGTTGATTTGGAGGCAATGTAAATACAGCAACCCGAGAATTTTTGAGTTCATTCGAAACATCAGTTGAAAATATGGCCGGTCCAACAGAGAAGACAATACAATCAAATTGATTTTCACTAAAATTAATAGAACCAAAGATAAATTTTTGATTGGTCGGTGTTATTAACTTTTGTTTACCTCGTGAGAGATCAAAAACAGTCTTTTAAAATGTTGAATGAAAATAAAAATCGACTAAACGGACGACTTTGAAATTGGTAATGTTAAAAAAGCTTTTTATTTGGTTCTTTCACGAGACGAAGTGATCGTTTACATAAATTTGTACTTACATTTGTAGCTTGTCTATCAAAATTTTGATGGAAAGTTCTTTTTGTTCACTACCACTTGTGTTTATCCTGCAAAGCAGTGAAACACTTTTTGAAGCATAGTTGAAATCGATCCAAAAACGCTCAACTTTCTAAATAAAACAAATTGGGAAAAGTTTTTAGTTAAACTCAATTTAATAATTTAATAAGTTTGTAATTAGAAACTTACCTCAGGCTTCAAAAGTTCGAAGCCTCCGAAGAGAGCCGAGACACAATAAAATGAAAACACGGTACAATTTTTGGCAACTTTCGTGTTATATTTGTTCAACAACTCTCTGGTTATCTGAAATGAGTTAAAAAAGTATTAAGCGACGAAATTCTGAATGAGCGACGGAAAGATAGAGGGGAAGGTAGAGAGAAAGAAAGACCGACAAAGGACGGAGAGAAAATGAGAAAAGAAAAACATTTTTTCTGTCGAAGGTTTTTAAAATACTAACTGAAGTTCTCAGATCTAAATACCGGTCGATTCTACAACCAGATAGCAACCCTCTTTGGTTATAAGACTCTGCCATGATAAGAAGCTTTTTTACCAGCTATCACCATGTTTGCCTCAAGTATCTGTGACCTGACTCGAAAAAACGTAGGACAGTCGAAGATGAAGTGCTCCGCGGTGTCATTATTTTCTCCACAGGATTCACAATGAATTATCACCTAGCATGTTCAAATGAAAGAGAAGTGTCCCATGGCAACTCCAACAAGTTTTCTACAGTTTAGTCATCGAAGGGAGGCGCTCCATCTATGACTGTGCTTTTGACAGATCCAATCGTTGATGGAAGTGCTAACTGAGGACCATAATAGACCAAGCGCTGCTTATCCTGCGCTTTTCCTGAGAAAGCTATATGAGATCCTTGCCTTACAAGTTGATGTAATGGCCTCGAAATTAAACGAGATTCAAAGAATTTAGACTTCCTACCCTGAATTCCTCGATCACTTTTGAAGTAGTTAGAGGGTTATGTGAAGCTTTAAGCATAGCTTGGCTTTTTCTGCAGACACAAATATTTCTTCGCATCCAATCATTTCTGTTAACGTAGGTTATATCCATTTGGATAGCATACGTCTTGGCTTGGAAGGCGGACGCATATGTGCTTAATTAGGCGTGCAGTCGTATCTCATCACTCTCCACAAAAGCACCAGCGAGCGCTAGATCCACCATCTCATCTGGAACCAACCGTGAATATGTGATAACAATTCTTTCCTGGTTGAAAGTCTAGATTGAACAGTGAATCAACAAATAGTTGACCGTATACTTTTGACGGAGTTTGAGCCTTATGTCGATTTTTATTGGTTTCACTCGGGGAAGCACTCATTTTAAAAACCATTGGAACATCCAAAATTGTTTCTATTCAGTTTAACGTAATTTCCTTTGTGTGAGTGAAACACCTATGGCTCTTAAAAAATATTTCTTGAAGAAAATTTTCTTTTTACATTTGAGTAACATGTATTAATGCTTCATAAGTCGATTCTTAATTCAAATCGAGAAGCGGCTGTCACTCCTCAGAATCATGAGAAGCGATCTTTTTGCACCGATGGAACGGTTTGAGAATTCTTCTGGACGCTCCTGGACGGTTCTTTTTATCCAATGGAAAGTGACATTAGTATCGGACGGCAAAACTATTAGATATGAGTCAAAAGATATGCTGCTTTTGGAATCTTCGAAGCTTCAGTGCGAGACCAAAGACCAACACTATAGTCTGTGTACGGTGGTGGTTTGAATTTTCGTATAGTCTATGTGCTCGTCCTACTGTGTGTGGCTCGGCTGTTTTTTCAACATCTGTGTTGCCATTGCAACTATAAAGTTCCGGAACGACCCAACTTTTATCATAACCGTCTACATCCAGAGGGAATGTAGGGGACCTACAATTTTCTGCCGGATCCGAACGGCTAATCGAGAAAGCGCTTTTCATGGCAATGAATACTAACGGAGGACTTGCCAATTCCTCGCGAAAGGCGATACCCGTGGAAAAAACATTTTTGTCTCTGTTGGTATTCGAACCACGAACCTCTGGATTAACAGGCGGACATGCTATCCATCACACCACGGGTACACTCCATTCCCTCACAAGGCTTGGTTGTGAGAAATGCGCTAGGCCCTGGGGCTCCTCGCTCTGTTGCGCCACGCTATTTATTTATTTAGTCTACATCCAGAGTAACCTTTTCGGATACAAAAAGGGCTTTTTGCCAAAGACTCGATTATATTGCCAAAAGACTGACAATGTCTTAGCAGCCTTCGACTCGACATGTTTTGACCAAAGAAGCTTGTTTTCTAGGATTACTTCAAAATGTTTGACTTCGTTTGAAAAGGAATATTCACGCCTTTAAAGGCAAGTTGGTCCAAACTAGCCAATTGTTTTCGTCTCGTGAAGAGAACCACCTCGTTCTTATGATGCCAGTTTATACGTGGATACAATGTAGTCTATAGTTCGTTTGTTAGTTTGTTCGTTGAAGCCCTGGGGTCCCCACAAAGCGTTTTTTGAGAAACCTAAAGTTGCCCTGAATGTCAAATTGAGTGTATTTTAAGCCCTGGGGTTGACCTGGGTTTTCCCTTAACTTTTGCTAGGTTTTTGCTGTAGCAAGTTGAGGCCTGTCAAATGGCATTCATTTTTATTCATATAACAGGGATGTGTGGTGATTTTATGGTTTAGCGTTTTGTGAGAACTGGAAAACCCAGGTTTTTTTTGACAACTCATAGGGTTGTCAAGGAAACCTTGATCAACCCTGGGTAAAGATCAATGAACGAACCTTGTTGCTTAGGAAAAAAAGCATGGTGAAAGGATTTTTGAAATCGATTCAGTAGTTTTTTTTAAATTTTACTTCTTCATGTCGCCTGGAGAGTCGCCATTTAAAATTTACTCTCATATTTTTTCCTAATTACACAAAAAGAAAAAAAATAAACTACTCGTATATTGACACATTTTACCTGGGACATAACAACAGAAGACACAAATATCTACAGCAAGATTGTCCTAAAAACTGATATTTTGGGAGCATTCGACTTTTCAGGCAACGTTGAGAACGCCAAATCAGATCCATTTTTTTGAAATTTAGCATTTTCAATTTGAACGAGTTTTTTTTCTTTATTTTTAAGTTGATTTATTTATGAGAATTAAAGTTCTTTGACTGACTTACCTCTTCAAAACGATCTTCACCCGATTCAGCAAGTTTTAAAAGTATGTTTTGTAAACTTTGTTCAGTTTTGATTGTTTTCACTTTATCACGTCGTTCTTTGTCATCTAACTGCTTCAAAATGGTATCAATCAATTTAATGCATATCCGTTGCGTTGTATAGTCTCCAACAAAATCAACTGGGAGCCACAATAGAGCTCTAAGTAAGATTACGTTTTGAAAAAAAGTAGTAAAATAGAATCACGGAGAATATAAGACTTACATTAAGTCGATGTCCATACGCGCTATGGTTTGCAAAGTTGATGGCGAAATAGATTTAAATAATTCTGAACACATTTCCAATACACGTTGATGGTAGTCTGCTATTTTGGTTTGGTATTGCAAAGATGCCAGAATGTACGATGAACATACTGGAAGCTTAAGATCAATTTTTCGAAATCTAGCTTCATTCTGTGAATCGATGCGATGTTGCAGTTTCTGTAATCAAATAATTGGCATTAACTAGAGTCTAAATCAAGTCTTAAAATTAAATCAAAGCGGACAGGGGGTAAAGTCATGAACTAACATAATAAACAGGTTAATTGAGCACTTAAAAAAAAAAAACTAAAGTCATTTCTTAGCAATCTAATATAATAGTTTTAATCTAATCTTAAACTCAAAAAGCAATAAAACAAAAATGAACTTTTCTTACAAAAGCTTTCTCTGTAAACCTTGTACTTCAACAAGTTATTTCGAAGAACCATTTCTCTTGAGTTTAGTTATCATAATAGACGTTAAAAACACCCTGTAAAACTAGCTTTCTAATGCTAAGTATAAATGCACACACAATAAAAGTTTTGCTTCGTGCAAGTTTGTAAGTACAATAAATTTATACGAGGTTCACGTTCTAAAAATAAACGCCTTTTGTAAAGCCAAGCAAATGCTTTATTTTTGAACTTGGACATTTGAAACCCTTAGAATCATAATTAAAAAAACATTAAATTAAATTGAAAATCGTGCTCATTCATGAAATAACTAAACTCGAAGAGATATTCGACGATGCATTCCAAACAAATAAATTACTCGGAATTCTTAATCAACAAATAGTAAATCTAAGTAAATAATCGGTTACCAAGCAGGAAGCCTGTGTGCAATTTAATATCTACATTCATATGTGTATATATACCTCCAATTACAATGCAATAACTAACTGAAGCATATTATACTCATTCTCATTTTAAGTTGTAGACTTTTAATGAGATTTGCTTAACATGGGAATGGATTGTGAAATGTTTGTTGGGTTTAAAGAAGTATAATAGTCAACGTCTTAGTCATGCCATTTGACTCGGGTTATCTCAACACCTGGCTTGTGGTCGTGTAATGTCAAGAGGCGGCAGTAAGCTTTTTTAATCACATAAAATACAAGTGAATTAGAAGAGGCTAGATAAAAATTGCTTCTTTAGTGATTGTGTATCTGTCCTGATTGAAGATAAGGATGAATGAATGGGAACCTCATTTAAGTCCCTAAAAGAAATACGCTGGGTGTCGCTCAAATTAATCTTGGTCATTGGCATGTAGAAATGTAGGTGCCCTTATCTTAGCCAAAACCAAAATCCTTTTGAGAGCCCCATTAATTTTGACCGATAAAATGTCTACAATGTTTATCAAAATTCGCAGTCACTAGACAGACATCCATAAGCTTGAGATCGTGTCGACATTTTTACGCTTTTGTAAAACCAAAAAAAAAATTCTAGATGATAAGCACACGTAGAAACATGTGTAGGTACTCAGCGTGACAAACTGATAAATATGAACAGCAAAATTGATGCAGATAAGGATCTAATTTTATTAGAAAATGGCTAAGCAAAAATAAGTGTCCAGAGTAAGTCCAGAAAAATCTCGATCTTTTGAAAATATGAAAAACGTAAGTATGTTAGAATGTTGAACAAAATATCCAGAGTTTTTTGTGTTCTTTACGTGTTTAGAATTTAATAGATGTATAAGCTGCTACCTTGATGGTTAGCTTGTCTGCCTGTTAAGCGGGAGGTTCGTGGTTCAAATCTCAACAGAAGCCAAAATTGTTCTTTTCACTGGTATCGCCTCTCGAGAAGAATTGGCAAGTCCTCCGATAGTAAATAATAATTACCATGAAAAGCGCTTTTTCGGCAGAAAATAATTGTAAGTCCCTTCCATGTCCTCACAAAAGGGAATGTTTGTGAGAAATGCCCCGGGCTATTCGTTCTGTTGCTCCACCCTATTTATTTTATTTATTAATTTACAAGCTTATCTACCATCAAAAAGCTATCTTAAACTATTTGATAACTTTAAGGCAATCGGGCCATCTTGAAAGAAAAAATATTACAGTGATGGAGTCTTTGTATTTTCGATGTATATAAGGTTAGTTCGTAAGCCCTGGGGTTCCCTTGGGGTCGCCACAAAGGGTTTTTTTTTTTAACTCGCCCTAAATGCGTAACTGAGTGTTTTTTGAACCCTGGGTTTGCCCTCAACTCGCCCTAAAGTAGCCCTAGGTTTTCGCTGGGCGAATTCAGGTAATGATCAGGGCTGTCAAATGGCGTGTATTTTTCAAATGACAGGGATGAGTGGTGATTTTTTGGTTTAGCGTTTTTTAAAGACTGAAAACCCAGGTTTTTTTTACAATAAACAGGGTTTTCAAGGAAACCCGGGTCAACCCTGGGTAAAGTTCAACGAACGAACTCCCGATTGATAATTTCTAATCAAAGATTTTTTCATGGATTCGGTTTATTTATAAAATTTTCAATCAAGGAATCTCTGATGAGAGGATTATTTTACTAGTCAGTTGATTTTCCTTGGTTAGCTCCATTTAATCAACGACTAACTGAAATTCAGTTTGTTCAAACTTGATTTTCGCTTAGATAAGGTTTGTTAGTTGAAGCCCTAGGGTCGCCTTGGGGTCGCTTTTGAGTGTTGAGTGTTTTTTGAGCCCTAGGGTTGACCTAGGTTTTTCATAAACTCGCCCTAGCTTTTTGCTGTGGCGAGTTAAGAGCTGTCAAATGGCATTTTTTTTTTTAATGGCAGGGATGTGTGGTGATTTGTAGTTAAGCGTTTTTTCAGGACTGGAAAACCCAGTTTTTTTTTGACAACTCATAGGTTTGTCAAGAAAATCTGGGTTAACCCTGGGGAAAGTTCAACGAACAGACCTATAAATAGCTTTCAAGTTGATCTATCGCAAATATCTTTTTGAAATTAAAAAACGTCTTCACTGAATTGCTAGAAAAAAGTAAGTTGTTCTTCAAAATTCAAAAATTTCTATGTAGAAAAACATAAACCTGGAAATTTAATTTGAGACTCTTAGCGTGATGATGTGACCGAAGAAGAGTTTTAACAAGTTGTAATAATAGAAAGATTGGACCATTTCAATAAATTTGACGATATTGACCTTTTTCTAACGATTAAGATTCCGAAAGCAGTGTTTCTATAAAAACGTGTAGCTCGATGCCATCAGTCATATCATAACCATTATCATTGCAGGCGCCAGCAAAAAACATCGACTATTCATGAATTCGTAAAAATAGCTTATTTAAAAATCGAAATATCTTGGTATTTACATTAAACGATTTTTTAATAACCAATGATCAAGTCGTAAAAAAGGTGAACTAACATTTTTTGGTAATCCTTAATCATGAATCGAGAAGAATCCTTGGTAACCGAATTGCTAATTTAATCGACTGTGAACAAACTGGCTCAAAGTCAGTTACTACTTTCAGATTTTGGTATTTACAAAGCTAAACACTTTAGAAAATGAAGTAATAATAATCAATATAAGATTAGTTAAGACTTATTTCGCTTTTCATTGGACGAATAGATCCGTTCAGTAGCGTCTAGGAGCATGCTCAAACCGGTTCATTGGTGCAAAAAGATAGCTTCTCATGATTCTGAGGAGTGACAGCCACTTTACAAAGTCAAAAAGAAAATTTTCTTCAAGGAATATTTTTTACAAGCCATAGGTGTTTCTTTCACACAAAAGCAATCACGTTAAACTGAATTGAAAAAATTGCTTTTTAGAATGAGTGCCTCCCGCTCCCAGAGTGAAACCAATGAAAAACGACATTAAACATTTTTTGTTCTTGAAAGGCTAAACGTTAAACGAAAAATGAGGTAGTTTTAAAGCTTTTGGTACAGGAGTTAGACAATTGAGAAATAAAACCCTCCCTAGAAAAATCAAGTTAGCCTTGCCTTTCTAAGATCTTTGAAAAAATCTTGCGGACTTGTGAACTATTCTCACCGGTGCAGTTGAGTTTTCATTCGGAGCAAACCTGTTCTTCAGCCAAAGTTAAAGTCTTTGATGACATTCCTATTCAATTTGATCAAGAAAAAGAAAACGCTCCTGGGTCTGCTCGATTTTATTTACTAAAGTTTTTGACCGAGTTAACAACAGTTTTCTGTATGAAAAGCTACTGTGTTTTAGCTTCTTTCAGTGACTATTAGGTCCGTCTTAATCAAGACTATCAACATCATCGTATTTAAAAAGTAAAACTGAGAAACATTTTTTTTTTTCGATTCAATCGCTTTGCTTACAGGTAATATCGGGTATAATCTTGCTATGCATGCTTATAAACAACTCAGGAAATGTTTGCGAGATAGCTTTTCGGATAGGTTATTGAACGCGTCCAATGTAAATGATTTTCTGTTATGCCAACACCGGAAAGAAAAATTCTCAAGGTCCGTTCGTTGAACTTTCCCCAGGGTTGACCCAGGTTTTCTTGACAACCCTTTGAGTTGTCAAAAAAACCTGGGTTTTCCTGTCCTCAAAAAACGTTAAACCACAAATCACCACACATACGTCATTAAAAAAAAAGTATATGGCATTTGACAGCACTCAACCCGCCACAGCAAGAAGGGAAAACCTAGGTCAAACCTAGGGCTCAAAAATTAAAATTTTAAATATTGAAATTGTACTAACTATTCTGACTTGTAAATCGGAAAAAATAGAATTTTTTGCAACAGCAAAATAATTGCGAACACGAAAATCCCGAACAAAAATAAATCTCATCATCGGAATTATATTCAATCGGATACGATGATAGAGCAGAATAAATGTGAACACTGTTCTTTTACTGCAGCAGCTTCAGTGAATCATCGATAGTAAATTCTTTAAAACAGTTATTAATATTCATGTCCAATGTTGAGAATATTTTAATTGATATAGGTACCTACCTGTATAAAGACAGATAGGCAATATAAAAAACCCAATCGATGATGATTCTGAGAAATAAAAAGTTCCAACTTTCTTCTTTAATGGGTTTTAAGTTTCATTTCTATGACTCAAGGTTAACAATAAATATCTTATCACAAGTGCCAGATAAAGAAAAACACGCCATTTACCTTTTAGGTAGAGCCTATTTAAAGTAACCCAGTGGATGCACCCAAATAATGCTTAGCCTTTGGATATGATTGCCCCAATATTTTTTCTTTCAATTTAGGTACTCCAAATTAAATTTATGTAATTGATAACTTAAGTACTTAAACACACTAGGTCACATGCAACCGTTACACAGCCCTTTTTGTTGTTAAAACAGATAGCAAAAAGAACATTCCACTTGCACGCAAAGTTTTTGCCAAGTGGAAATCGCAAGACCAACCACCAACGACCTTTGATCCTTGATAACACAGTGAATTACGATTCGTTATAAAGCAGTTTTCTAGACAGAAATAGAAACAAATTTTTACAGTACATATTTTAAATCCACTAGCGTACTTTGTACTACGTGGATCGCCACTTTATTCATAAAAAAAGGAAAATAAAAATAATACATACAAAATTCATGTTGCAAATGATCTTTTTCAATCCAAATGCGTACATAGAACAAAACAAAAAAAAAAAAAAAAACGACAGGTGATACAGAACTTAGGGAATCTAGATAGGTAGCTACTTCCGACACTTAGTTGACGGCGGAGAAATACTCCTGAGATTTCTTTGGGTCGGCGACCATTGATTTGCTACCTGGCTTCCAGTTAGCTGGACACACTTCACCATGTTCGTCGGTGAACTGGAAGGCCTGGACCAGTCGGAGGGTCTCATCAACGCTGCGACCAACGGGTAAGTCATTCACAGTGATTTGACGCAAATTTTGCTTTCCGTCAATGACAAACAGACCACGGAATGGAACACCACTTTCTTCATCCAGCACACCATACTCCCGTGCAACTTTCATTGACTTGTCGGCAAGTAGAGGAATATCCAATTGGCCGAGGCCTCCTTGTTTACGTGATGTATTGATCCATGCCAAATGGGTGAAGTGCGAGTCTGTCGAGCAGCCGATAACCTCACAACCAATGTCGCGGAACTCCTTTGCGCGGTCAGAGAAAGCGATGATTTCGGTGGGACACACAAATGTGAAGTCCAAAGGGTAAAAGAAGAGAACCACGTATTTGCCCTTGTAGTCTTTCAGAGAGATTTCCTTGAACTGTCCATTGACGACAGCGGTTCCGGAGAAAACTGGAGCTGGTTTCTGAAGTTGTGGCATCTAAACAAAAAGGCAATTCAATATAGGAACTTCTTATTACGCAATATGTACATAGTACGAAATCTATCAGAAACGTGGGTTCTAAACGATTTCTAGTTTGCAAATAATGTTAAAGTTTGAAAGAGAAAGAAGAATGCTCCCTAGATACAGATCATAAGAAAAACAAGTTTTCTACACGCACTTTCAACGAAATATAGATATGCATTTTCCATTTTCGATCAATTTTATTACATTCTTTGACATTATTAGCAAACACAGTTTTACATATGAATGTATAAATTAATTCTCTGCACTTACCTTTGATGATGAAATAGAATAAATCAAATAGGAATTATTTCTCGTTTAATAATTTATTTTATTCACAACTCAAACGTGTGAGCACTTCAATTGCCGCGAATGGAATAAACGTTCGAAGAAAAAGCTCAAATGAACAGACAGACAACGAAGAATTGAAAAAAATTATTACGGCAAAAGATAAACGGAAACGCGAATGAAGATAGAAAAAACAAGAAAAGAAGGGAAAACGGGAGATTTGCAAATTACAAAAGGGAAAAGTACCGGCGATTTGCGGTTGTGGTTTGAGTTTGACTAGCATGTGGTAGAAGAGAGCGGCTAGCACTAGCAGTATTCAGGGATGAATATGAGCAACCCAAAAAATGTAGCAAAATCCTCAAAAAATCGAAGTAGATTTACAAAAAATGTAGCAGATGATAAAAAATGCCATAAATTTGATAAATAACAATGTTTTCTTATCAAATAAAAGAAAAACTGAATGATAACAGCTCTAACAAGTTATTTTTATAACCATGTTTTCTTACAAGATTATACATGTGCATCAAGCTGTTCTTAAATTTATAAAAAAAAATAAAATAATTTTTTGCTTGAACCATCACAGTAAAGTAAAAAGTAGAAGTAGGTATTGAAGAGTGGTATTTTAAGCAAAAAATAAACGAAGTAGAAAAAATTTGCTACGTAGTAAGAGAAGAATTTGTAAAAAATGAAGTAGATCTGCTACATATGTAGCAAATATTCATCCCTGGCAGTATTGCATATAAACAGCTGTAGTTGGCCTTGGCTCCCCCTTTGTGGTGACAAGGGAAATTTAGAACGTTCTTGAAGGAATTTTTTTGTGTGAAACATTTAAAGTGGTATTCACATGTGAAATTCTTTTTGAGCTTGGTGTTGGGACGATGAGAAAACCAAGCAGCACATATTAAAAAGTGCTAATCTTGATTTATGCCGTTTTCGTTTGGGAAAAAAGAGTACCCTAAGGGTACTCTTTTTGCTGTCAGAGTGACGTTGTGTTCGTTTGGCTGCTCTCAGGGTAATCTGAAATTACCCTCAGAGCAAGTTTTGCTACTCTAGAAATTTTTTCAGAGTAAACTCACACCAACATAAATGACATTTCTCGTTTGTCATTCTTGGCATTTCATTTCGAATTTTGTGTTCAACGGGCGAATTTATATTTATTGTAAATAAAATTAAATTAAAGTTTAAAATGAATCCTTTAAGTCAATAGCTGCTTCCATAGTTTTAAATTATTTTAATAATTTGTTTATAGTAACGGTATCAACGCGGGCGTTCACAAACCTATCGGTTTTGGTTCGCATAACTTGTCCATGCTGTTTTTGTTGTTGTCCGAAAAAATTCTTATTGCCTTAAATTACCTTTGTATAAATTCAATCTGGACATTTATGAAGTTTATTACATATCTTTTTTAGTTATAAATTCTTTTTGTCAGTTTTTACTCCATTCAAAAAATGTTTACTTAATTGCTCATGAAATACGCAGAGATATGTTTCTGAACGTAGTCAATTGCATTGAAAGCAAACTATAATGTCAAACGCACACATACATTGACAAAAACGGAGTACTCTGATTTCATGTTCGTTTGAATTGTCAAAACTCAGGGTACTCTAAAAAAAAAAGGGTACTCTAGTTTTACCAAACGAAAACGGCATTAGTTTTAGAGATTGCAATAAAATAATGGGCTAGTGTAGAGCACACTGGTTCATCTGTGATGTGTGATTTTGTGGTTTAGCGTTTTTTGAGGACTGGAAAACCCAAGTTTTTTTTGACAACTAATGGGGTACCAAGTAGACCTTTGGGTCAACCCTGAGTAAAGTTCAAGGAACGAACCCAATGTCACATCAAAGCAGTACCCCGGGGCATACGTAATTAAAACTAATAGATTTGCTTGGCGTATATAGTGGGGCGTCTTAGGGGGCACTGAAATCGTTCTTGTAATTTTTTTTTTGTACTGGTCAAAAGCAGCCCTTGGTCTCTTGCATCAACATTTGTTGAGCTTCTTGTTTGGCTATCTCTTATTGTTTGGCTATCTCTTATTGTTTGGCTATCTATCTTTGAAGCCCTAATGTCGCCCTGGGATCGCCACAAAGCGTTTTTTGAGAAATTGAAAATGTCAAATTGAGTGTTTTTTGAGCCCTAGGGTTGACATAGGTTTTCCCTCAACTCACCCTAGGTTTTTGCTGTGGCGATTTGACGGCTGTCAAATGGCATGTGTTTTTATGCAAATGACAGGGATGTGTGGTGATTATTTTGTACAACTCATAGGGTTGTCAAGAAAACCTGGGTCAACCCTGGGGAAAGTTCAACGAACGGACCTATAATCAATTTGGTTGACAGTTTGTTGATCTGGGGATTTGAGATGCGGAAAGCGCGTTTTACTAACAACAAGATTTACATTCGCAATACAATCGATTGACCTGAGTCTGTTTTCGGAGGTTTTGTCATGCAGTCTACCAATTAAATTTCCAAACATGTCCTTCTTTGCTATAGCTTTGCAAAAGACAATTTTCACGTCATGTCTAGGACATTGCTTATAGGGCCCCTACACTACACAAACCGTTTGCGCAAACATATGTATTTTGTTTTTGTAAAAATGTTTGTGCAAACTGTTTGAGTAAAGGCCCCAGCCCATAGAACGCGTTGCGCGCGTGCGGCACCGCTTCCAACTGACAGCTCGATTAAATACACACGTTCTTATGAGAGATGACCCATAAGCACCGCGAGTAACGCGCCGAACGCGCCGAGTAGCCCAACTTTCTACTTTGCCGCGGCTCTCACGCGGTGACAGAAGAGAGACATACGCAGTCACAACCAATTTGAAGTTTTCTCTTATATGGAAAAAGTGACAATGGGCGCGTTCAAGAACCTATCGGATAGCCTATCTCGGATAGCCGTATCTTAGATACCTTTTTGAACGATCGACAACAGACAACAGCTGTGAAATATTAAAATTCGACTTTTGAAAACAGAAAAACATTCAAAATATCATTGCTAAACTTATTTTTTTCGATTTCCCACACGTAAACAACAACAACAAGCTATCCGGATACGATTCTTGAACGCCCCCATTTTGACTAAATTTATCTGTCAAAACACCGCAACGGATTCTATGGGTCACCCCCATCAGTTGCGCGCGGCAAAACCCACCGCATCAGTTGCCGCGCCGCTTCTACCGCACGCAACGCGTTCTATGGGTCGGGGCCTTAATGTGTAGCGATAGCGATGTTGAGTTTTTGCGCAAACGGTTAGAAGAAATTCAAAAAATTTTGAATTTTCCGTGTTTGCACAAACATGTTTGAGTCGTGTGTGTTGAATTTTGCTCAAACAGATGTCAATTTTCAAGAAGTACGGATGAATATTTTTCGTTGCCAAGGCAATAATTAAAGCAGCACTTGCGAAATCGCTCATTGCTCAGTAGGTCTGTGATATGAAAAACGTCAAGCAACTAATATCTCTCAAACATGTTTGTGTAGTGTGTGGCGAAACTATGTTTCCACAAACACACGTTTGTACAAACGTGTTTGCGTAGTGTAGGGGCCCTATTATTTATGTTTCCTAAAGCAGCTTGTAGAAACTGTGTTTGGAATAATAGTCTTTCGCGTATGTGAGGGCGTAGGCGCATATTAGGCTAAAGTTGAAGAAATAGCCCTAATGTGGCTGGTTATTATACGCTCATCAACTGGACTTTGACTGAAATCTTATCCCTGAGTTACCTATAACGACAAATCCGCACCAAAATAAGCATTGTCTCTGTAGTCTGTAACAGTCGCTATAAAAGATGAAGCAGTTCTTCATCTTCTTTTTGCGCAGCAATTTCATCGCACTTCTTGCATGGCGGTTATGTCTTTGTCGCAGTCTAAAGCGTCCGCTAGTTCTTCGGCTGCATGTAGTCCGTTTAAGGACTATCTGTTACATGTGCAGATCTTTATTCGTTTGCTAGAGTTGCTACAAAGTTGAAATCATTATTTTTATCTTAGGCTGTTGGTTACTACGAAACGATACGAAACTAAAACAGAACTGCACTCTAAAGGTTTTATCTTATCCTATTACATTCTTTTTAATAAGAACATTTTCATATATATACATACAAATAAAAATTAATAATAAAAAAAAACAATAGGGTGACGCAACAGAGCGAGAAGCCCCAGGGCCAAGCGTATTTCTCACAACCATGAATTGTAAGGGACTGCAGAGGAGGAGGACCTACAACTTTCTGCCGGTTCCAAACGGCAATTGGGAAAGCGCTTTTCATGGCAATGAATTTTACTAACAGTCGATACCAAAAAGATGTTTCGACATTAAACAAATTCTAAAAATATCAAACAAAAAAAAAGTCAATTGTGTTTCAAATTTCAAAGTAAATTAAAGTAATCAACCAATTTAATTTACTGCACATTGAAAAACAAACAATTGTTGAATATAGCTACTAAAGATAATTTGAGGATGCTGAAGACGATGCTATCATTAATTTTTTTACGTTAGCTCATATAAGAAAGATATTTTGCCTCAGCCTAATTTTTCATAAAAACAAATGGCAAATTTGGTTCCTTTATTTAATAATGAGTTCCATGTATTGAAACCGGTTATTGAATTCTAAATTTAATTTTGCAACAAAATTTAAACGTACTTTGAAGCAAGAAGAAAAAATGCAACAGTATTTATTTATTTTTATATTTATTTGCTTTTCTTTTAAAAGAGGTCCGTTACATTTGAAGTTAGTCTCTTACTCGAAGGATTTTAATTGTTTTATAATTATAACCCTCGTCGCTTGTGAAGGTCGTTGCGTAGTTGATTTGGAAAACGTTTTGCGAAATATGCCGCGCGGAAAATTATTATCCGATGTCAAAACAGGCAAAATTTTAAGTATATTTGCAGAAGTCGAACGGTGGTCGCCAATTTTTTGAAAAATTCGAACAACTACGGTACTCTGAATTCTGAAACAATTAGGAAGGAAGCAAATTGCCGCACAATCCGCTAGCAGTTTATCCGTTAATTGTACCAAATTATAGGCGCTGATTCCGACAAAAGTGTCGAAAACCAATGCTCTCCCCTGGAAATAAAAATTTGATTGGTCTAATGTGAGTCGTACGCCGTCTCTTGGATTGTTGGATTGCATGCGATCGAATTTGGTTTTCAGTTAAAGGCATTCGGCATTGCAATGTCGAAACAATAAAAATTCTTTGCATACACACTACGATGTACGATTGTCTATACGATAATTGTATCCGCTTTAGATTGAGACAAAAAGGCAAGATTGGACCATTAAGATGGTCTTAATGGTCTGTACAGATACTAGCGTAATTTACGGACGGAACCGTAATATTTCGAATGGTAACATTTGGAAGCGGCTAAGCGATGATGTGAAGTGCTTTATCTTTAGGGGGTGTCTCGAAACGCTGTCCACTTCTTCAAAAACTAATAGCTACAACCAAAGACATGAAGTCTTAAGTTATAACCAAACATTTTATTATTCTAGTTATAGGTATGTGTTTGTACAAAATTCCTTGGAAGTTACTTTAGGTTCGTTCGTTGAACTTTCCCCAGGGTTGACCCAGGTTTTCTTGACAACCCTATGAGTTGTCAAAAAAACCTGGGTTTTCCAGTCCTCAAAAAACGCTAAACCACAAATCACCACACATCCCCGTCATTAAAAAAAAAATACATGCCATTTGACAGCCCTCAACTCGCCACAACAAAAAAATAATGCGAGTTGAGGGAATACCTAGGTCAGCCCTAGGGCTCAAAAAACACTAAGTTTGACATTCAAGGCGACTTTAGGTTTCTCAAAAAACGCCTTGTGGCGACCCCAGTGCGAACCTAGGGCTTCAACGAATAAACCTTTAAACAATAAAGCCGTGACCCAGATCTTCGTGCAGGCGTTTGGTTAAGCCTTTTGCTTCACGTCCGCCAGTTATAAAAATATTCAAATTATATTCGCTATTCTACTTTATGTTCCGAAAGAAAGGTCAATGTTAGATTAACGGTTAGCTTGGTATGGTTAAACGCTAAAGGCCTGTAACAAATAATAAATAAGTAGCTTAAGAGCACTATTTAAAATGCCTTAAAAAGAAGGTAGTCTGCAATTGTTTAAATCCTGGAAAACGGACCTGCATGTCTTTTATTATTCTAATTCATCTTTCGGCTTACAATTAAATCAAATGTGAGACGGTGGAGGTGAACAGTTTTGTAATGGCTGCGAGTTGATCTAATTCTGCTAATTGAAACTTACTTAGAAGATAAGATCTAAAGTTCATCAGTAATGACCTTATTATTCTTCACGAGGACACTTTGCATGCCTGCTATAGACTATAGCAGAAAAGAGCTTGAGCTTCCAGACATTTTTCGAATACACGAAAAAACAATTATTTCTACAAGCCCTTTCGTAAAGTATGTTTCCGAATTACATATGCACATTTATGTACAACTATTTGTTCATACATTTCAATCGTTACATTGTTCGTTTATTTAAAAAAAAATTAAGCTTGGGTACTTACCACGTACATCTTGAACCATTTGAGAAACAAGGAAAATGCTTCTGGTTCATTCTTGTCCATGACGTTCACAAGACTTTTGAATCCAATCGCTATATCTCGAAACAGTTGTGAATTCTATAAAAGACAACAATAATTTTACAATAAAAAACCTACATGGTGCTTTAAAAATATTTAAGCATTACATATTCCTTAGGTGTGTATGAATATATAGTTGTTATAGCACTTGTGATGTCGTTAACGATTCGGTTGGAAGGAATTCGTTTTGGAAATAATTTTGAATGTCCCATTTTTGCGATGAAATTGTTTGCTGTGCTGATTCGAATCCGTAAAAACAAGGTGTTTAATTATATTGTAGTAAAATACGATTCAAATACAGAATTCAAAATTAAATACACTTTCAAATTAAATTAAATGTTCAACACAAAGCGCAACAAACTACTATCTATCTTGTACAATGCTTTTTCCACGAATGGCACGAAAGACGAAAGAAGAAACACGACACGAATCCATGAATGGAGATTGGAGAGAGGAATGTTTTGTTTTGAGTTGTTTGCTAACTGTACATAACAAATGGGCAGGTTCAATTTCAAATGGTTTTTATTGCAGGTATTACCTTGTTTCCACAAGCAGATCGAGTTACCGAAAAGTAAGGAATCGAGAAATTTTGTTTTGATGTGGAAATGATAGAATTATCCAAAAAATAAATAATTTATGTAATAAATAAAAGGCGGTGCAACAGAGCGGGGAACCACAGAGCCTAACGCCTTTAACTCAACCACACCTTTTAAGGGAATGGAAATTTTTTGACGATTTCGAACGGCTTATCAAGAAATTGTTTTTCATGGCATGAAATTATCAGACAAATTTTCAAATTTCTCTCGAAAAGCGATAGCTGTGAATAATCACCTTTTCCTTGATCCAAACCGCGGAAGGGGCCATTTCAGTAATCAAAATTAAGTTCGGCAGTGACATAATTATGAAAAGTGAAAGTAACCAAACTGATGCGAAAGAAAAAACGCAGTGTTTTCATACCTTTGCAAGCAGGAAAAACCATGGGGAAAAGACGAAACAAATGGAATCATGACATTTAGTTTTTGATGAACATTTAAGCCGAACAGGGAAAATGTGTCAGCTGTCAGGTTCTTAGCTCCTTGCATGTATGTAAATGTAAGCAAATGGAAGTTTGGGGGGGGGGGGGGAAGAAAAGTAATGGTTTTCCCTATGGTATATATTAACCCCAATTTGATTTGAGCTGTGATTCTATCTTTCGTGGAAACAGGGTTTATAAAACGGAATGAGAATGGAAACAGAATAATGGGAAGCTGCCTTAAGGTATGCAGCATTAAAGTGTATTGTCTTTGCTTCATACTGTACAATTGAGAAATACTGCACTAGTTTAGGGGCCAATTATCGGGGGCTTCAAGAATATAAAACTAATGGAAGTTTCATGCACTTCCATTAGTTTTATATTCTTGAAGCAAAACATTTAGATTGTATGAAAAATATAGAAACAAAGAAGGTTCGTTTGATACATAAATGTACTACAGAATCAATCTCCTGTTTTTCTTTTTAAATATATCCACTACTTCATTTGCATCAATATCTATCCCATAGTGAATACCTAATTCATTAGAGCGAAACCGTTCAGTCTGTTTTCACGCGTTATGTTCCGCAAGTAGGTAGGGTAAACGCACTAGTAGCCAGACAGTGTTAGTATCCGGACACATTGACCTTTTTTTTGCGACTAATAGATACATCATTCATTTAATTAAGTAATAGATAAAGGCAATGGCGGATCCCGGATTTGGACATGGGGGGGGGGGGGGAGGGGGGGGGGGGGGGTCCATTACTCAAAATTTTATTTATATATACGAGGTTTAGCCTGCAACGAGCACTTGACGTTTGGATTGATGTTCTGGAAGGAAATGGGTACCGTATTAGCGCTAAAAAGACTGAATACCTGTGCTGCCCTTTTTCTGATCCAGACAAGCCTATTACAGACATTTATTTGAATGGAAATGTTCTTCCCAAGTGTGAAAAGTTTAAATATCTGGGATCTATGATCAATAGTGAAGCAACTTGTGATGACGACATCAATCATCGAGCAAGCGTAGGTTGGATGAAGTGGCGAGAAAACTCCGCTATCTTCTGTGATCGAAAAATGCCCCCTAAGCTGAAGGGAAGACTCTACACAGTAGTTGTCCATCCAGCTCTGACATACGGTTCACAATGTTGGACAATGTACAAAAAGTATGAGAGCAAATTGACGGCAGCCGAAATGAAGATGCTTCGGATGACAGCAGGAGTAACAAAGCTTGATCGAATTAGAAGTACTAAGATCCGTGGAAGCCTTCATGTCAAAAGTACCATTTTAGACAAAATTCAGCACGACCGGCTCAGTTGGTATTGTCATGTTCAAAGGAGAGATCCGCAGAACCCCGTCCAAAAGGCAATATCGTACAACGTTTCAACAAATTCGCGACGAAAAAGAAAAGGCAGGCCAAAACACTCCTGGTACAAGCAAATGCAAGAACAGCAGCATTTGGTTGGCCTCAGACATGGAACAATCCAAAACCGGGAGGCTTGCCGACGCTTTCTGAGGTCAACGCGGCGTACCCCACAGGCGAATCACTAGTGTGAAGCAGAAAAGTGGGAGAGTTGTGATCGCTTCAAGATCACTTACTCGTAACGCCGGAAATGAAAAGAAGAATAGATACATCACTCAAAAAAATCCATAAACAGCAACAAACATGGGTCCTTCAATGTGTCCTATACATGCATGCAAAGTTTCAGGTACTCGAAATACGTACTTTAGGAACTACGCATCATTTTATTGTTTAAGGCTTGAGGGTGAGGTTTCGTTGTCGATTTGTGTAAAAAAAAAAATAGTGGGAACAGTTTTTAGTAGTAAGCAATTGAGCAAGTAATAATTGATTTATTGTAATGGAAAGACATTGGTTTCGTTAGAAATACTCGTATCATTAACTAAAACAATTTGCAAAAAAAAACCAAATTTAATAAAATCTTTGCCATTATTTGTGGTGTCCGGGCACTAAAACCAAAATTGAATATGCTTTTCAGTACCCAGACATGCTGTCCGAAAGAACTAAACTTATAAATTATTTATCGTCAAAAAAAGTAGTTCACATATTTAACACATTATGCGATGTAGTGCGAGCGCTTGTGCTCAGCAAAATAGATTATGGTCTTTGTATTTGTGGTAGTTGCCCAAAGTCAACGAATCATCAAACCCACGTATCATCAAGCAGTTCGGAAAAGCATAAATGCATTCCCACCACTCCCATCAACAACATACTTGCCGAAGCTGGTCTACCCTCAATCGATGAACATACATATAGCAACAACAAGAGGAAAACTCTTCAGCAAACTTTATTTCTCATCAGGCTCTATGAGTGTAAAATACTTTAAAGCATCAATGCTTCAAAACAAACCGAAAAGAATACCGTGGGCAATCGACCTCATAGTCGCAACTGGGATGGAAATGAAGTTGCCTTTAAGTTCGCCGGGCAGATTTACACCCACATACCCACCATGGTTATTGATACGACCAGTGCTTGGCATCGAGTTGTAAGGACGACTATTCCACTAAAGTTGATTTCGTGGCATCTGCTTTGGTAAGCAACCTCTTGAACCATAATCAGCTGGATTTTCAGTTGATTGTATATGTCTCCAAGTTCAATTGTTTTCAAAAATCAAGTGACACAAACTTTCCATTTCAGTTTCTTTTAAAGTATTTAAAGTATTTATTTTCTGCAAATTTTTATGCATGCCTTTTTTAAATAATTATTTTTATACTCTATTTACTTTTAATCCTTTTATTTTTCCCTTTGCTCTTTCTATAACGACGACGTTTTGCCAAATATTATTCTTAGAGCATAAAAAAATAGCAGTGCTTGTCTGTTTAACTTCTTATGCTTCTTATTCTCTCTTAAGGTACTGCTACTTTCGTAGCTATATTATTTGCGAGTGCAGCTAATGATACCAGGGGGTCATTGGCAGTCACATGAATATGAGTTTATACAATATGATACGAGTTTTACGAGCTCAAAACAATGGACTAACAGCCGTATTTATTAGATTTCCCTAAATGACAGATCCAACCAAGACGTTTTCGGTGTCACATTTGATACTAACAAATAAATATTCTATGGGACTGCTGTCGTCGGATTTACAAACAAACCTGCTCTCGAAAAAGCTGGGCTCGAAAAAGCTTATAGCCATGTTTCACCATGTTTCAGACACAGAAACAATATCGATCTTAGAATCCGCAAACAAGTATCAGAGTTCCCCTAATTTTTTAGTCAGACTCTGCGCATTTAAATGGTACACACTTACGGCCGTACAATTATATTAGCTTGACACAATTGGAGAATTCATTAGAGTCGATTTCATGTTGTTATTCTCATACAATACTGTGTGGTGATTTTAACTGTAATTTATTGGACAATCATTTATCTCAAAATTTTGTAAGTTCCTTTGAAGCCCTCAATCTTAGTCCCATAAACCGCTCCTTACCCATACTCACTTTACCGATTCGTCCAATTCTTTGCTAGATTTCTTTCTTTCTAGCGACGTTGAAAAGGTTTTGCTATATAGTCAGCTTCAAGCTCCAGGTTTCTCTAAGCACGATCTAATCTTTACTTGTTTAGATATGATTTGTCAAACTGATAAGCAAAGATTTCAATATCGCGATTTCAAAAACCTAAACGTATCTCCCTTGCTGCGAGATTTCAACAATATAGACTGGAATTCACTTTACCTTATGCCGAACATTAATGAGCAGATAAGTTTCTTTGGACGTAACCTGAGTTGTTTGTTTGACATGCAT
Source organism: Melanostoma scalare (assembly GCA_949752695.1). NCBI lineage: Eukaryota > Metazoa > Arthropoda > Insecta > Diptera > Syrphidae > Melanostoma > Melanostoma scalare. The sequence goes on from OX456985.1 coordinate 74,630,905, forward strand.
GTACCTATTAAAACCTGCCTTGTAAAACATACGTCTCCCCCTTGGTTGAATGGTGACATTTGCGCTTTGATGTCACGGAGAGATGCTGCCCACAGTCAGTGGAAACGATATAGGGTCGAATACTTTCACCGAGCTTACCGCAGTTTGCGAAATCAAGTGGTTACGATGATAAGATCAGCAAAAATGCGTTATTATGAACAAAAACTCGGTACCTCAGTTTCTAGTAAGAACGTATGGAGAAGACTGAGAGAAATTGGTATTGGAAAACAATCTAAGCCTCTTCCTAGTGACATAGACTGCGATGCTCTCAATAAGAGCAAGCCTCATTCCTCAAACGAGGAAATTTCAAGCAGTTTCTTGAAGAAAGTTGAAACAGGTACTGTTCAAAACAATTTCAGTTTTGTAAGGCTTCAGGAAGAGGACGTAGTTGAGGCAATATTATCAATTAGATCGAATGCCATTGGTCTCGATCTAATAAACCCTAAATTTATTAAGCTCCTTACTGCGTTTTATAACGCACATTTTCAACACCATTTTAACAACCTCTGAATTTCCTTTGGAGTGGAAGAAAGCAAAAATTATTCCCATTCCTAAGAAAACTACAAGCTTAGAGACAGAGTTCCGACCAATAGATATTCTTCCCTTCCTTTCAAAAGTCTTTGAGAAAGCAGTCTATAAGTAGGTACAAAATTATCTGTTTTCCAACAATCTGTTGAGTTCCTGTCAGTCTGGTTTCCGCCCGAAACGGAGCTTCACATCAGCCCTATTTCTAGTTTCACATGAAATAAGAACTGCAATGGATGGCGACCAAATATCAATTCTAACACTATTAGATTTCTCAAAGGCTTTCGACACTGTCAACCATTCAATTGTGTGCAAAAAGCTGCTGAATTTATATGGTTTCTCCATCGAGTCATATTAGTTAATGCTTTCTTATCTCAGTGGGAGACAACAATGTGTTATCGCAAATGATCGCTCGTCCAGTTTTATGAATGTTTTAAACGGTGTTCCACAGGGATCGATACTTGGACCAATTCTTTTCTCTCTATATATAAACGAACTCCCACTTATTATAAGAAACTGCAAGATCCATCTTTATGCCGATGATGTGCAGCTGCTGATCAGTCGACCTTTGTCGGCGAAAAATGAGGCAGTTGCCTAAATGAATGAAGATTTGCTACTCATCTCACGTTGGTCTAAGGGAAATGCCTTAATCCTAAATCCAGTTAAGTCAAAAGCTTTACCCATCTCTCGTAAAGTCCTCGATGAATCAACTTTAAGTTCATTGCAGCTTGAGGACACACCCATTGATTATGTAAGCTCTGCTACAAATCTGGGCATGGTTTTTGTAGAAAACTAAAGCAATCGCTTTAATATAACTTATCAAATTAATTTTTTATTTTATTATTCTGATTCTAAACTTTGTAAGATAAGCATCTACAAATAAATTCTTGATTATTATTTCCATTTCGAAGCCAAGCTTGTAAGATCTCAATAGATAATAAAAGATTTTGTGCAAGGCATCCCACAATTTAACGGTTGTGGATATGACGATTGGCAATTTCGAATGAGAATTCAATTGGAATCAAAGAGTTTGTGGGACGTTCTAACCGACGAACCCCCAGAAGATGAAAGTCTAAGAAGCGCATTCATGAAGAGAGACAAAATAGCTAAAAATTACTTGGTTAATTTTATCCATTCGGATTATCTCAGTTATGTAACGGATCAAGATACGGCAAGAAAGATGTGGCTCAACCTAGAGTCTGCATTAGCAAAAACTTCGATGGTTAATCAACTTTTACTACGAAAGCAGTTGATGAAACTTCGTATAAGAAATGATGATTCAGTGGCATCACATTTGGTTACTTTCGAAAACTTGGTTCGTCAACTGAAAACGGCAGGGGCAAAAATGGAGGATAATGACATTCTGGCCCAATTATTTTTAACATTACCAGAAAAGTTCGATGCGTTGGTTACGGCACTTCAGAATTTAGATGAAAGTAAGATTTCATTAAGTACGGTGAAAGAGAGGTTAAAAGCTGAAGAACTTAAATTGAATGAACGACAAGGTGAAGATTTTCATGAAACAACAGCGTTTTCGAGTAAAAATAAAAATTACAAGAAGAAGAAATTTAATGGAAAATGTTTTAAGTGCAACAAATTTGGACACCAAGCTAAAGATTGTTATTCAAAAGAAGCTCAAGTTGTAAGAAGTAAAGGTTTTTGCTTCATGGCAGACAGAAATGACTCAAAAGACAACAAAAGCAAGAAGATTATTTTCAAACTCGATTCTGGAGCTAGCGATCACCTGGCAAAAGAAAAATGGTATTTTTCAGAGATGTCGGAATTAAAATTTCCAATCGAAATAAATGTAGCGAAAGAAGAACAGTCCTTGATAGCAAACAAAATCGGAAAAATAAAGGGATTGAGCAATACAAAAACTGAGCTCACAATAGAAAATGTATTGTATATACCCGAATTAAGAGACAATTTACTCTCCGTTAGTAAATTAACAAATGCTGGAGCTGAAGTCAAGTTTTGCGGAAATAAGGCTCTAGTCTTAAGAGGTAGAGAACTTATTGCTACAGCGTTTTTGCGATCAAACCTATACGAACTTGAAGTTGAAGTCAACAAATCAGAGGCGTGTGCTTGGGTACCTAGTCAATGTCGAAAGAAGCTCGATCCAAATGGATACAGACTGTGGGATATGGAAAAAAGGAAAATTAAGATATCTCGTGATGTAAGGTTTAATGAATCCAATTTCCCATTTAATAATTTTGGAGACCAAACTGAAATAAAGAATGAGGCAAAATTTATCGTTTGGAGCCACGAGCAAGAGGGGCAAGATGAACATGAAAATGATGCTGTGGCTAATATGTCAGACATAGAATATACCCAAAATGAAAACGAAATAACTGAAACGAATCAGCTATTTGATGAAGATGTTCTGGAAACTGATGAAGCTGATGCGCTCCCGTCACAAACAAATAACAATCACCAAATGGAGATTGTGAGGCGCAGTGTTAGGGAGCGCCAGTTACCAAATCTACCTAAATGTTATAATGATATAATGAATCGGGCTGATTCAAATTTATGGATGAAAGCTGTTGAGGCCGAGCTCGAATCTATGAAGAAAAACGAAGTTTGGGAAATTGTCGATGCTCCTTTGAATAAGAAACTCTTATGATCAAAATGGGTTTTTACTATTAAAGAAGATCAGCATGGCAACAAAATCAAATATAAGGCACGTTTGGTTGTAAAGGGATTTTTACAGAAGTTCGGAAAAGATTACACCGAGACATATGCTCCAGTAACAAAGCTGACAACAATTCGTGTTCTATGGGCAATAGGTGTACATAGAAAGTATCACTTTCATCAACTTGATGTTAAGTCAGCATTTCTTCATGGTGATCTAAATGAAGATCTTTACATGGTCGTACCAGAGGGCTTACCAAACAGAGAGGGAAAAGCATGCAAGCTTTTAAAGTCGATATATGGTTTGAAACAGTCGCCACGTTGTTGGAACCAAAAATTTAACGAATATTTATTATTCATTGGATTCAAGCGGTCAAATCACGATTACTGCTTATATACAAAATTTGACCAAGATGATGTTTTATTCTTGCTTATATACGTTGATGACCTTCTTATTGTAGGAAAGAAAATAACATCGATAGAGATTTTTTTCTGGGTATGAGGATAGATGTTGTTGATAATGTATTACAAATATCACAAGAAACAAGTATCGATAAACTTCTTCAGAAATTTGGTATGACGGAATGCAACCCTGTAAAAAGTCCAATGGAAAAAGGTTTGCAACTTCAAGCAAACAAAACCAGTGAAGAATTTCCAAAACCATATCGTGAACTTCTTGGAAGTATTATGTATTTGATGTTATGCTCAAGGCCAGATATTTGTTATGCAGTCAGTTTTATGGGTAGATATCAACAAAACCCATCTGAGTTGCAATGGCAGCATCTAAAAAGAATAGTACGCTATTTAAAAGGTACTAAAAACTTGAAGCTCGAGTTTAAATATAGTGAAGATAAACCAGTTATTGGATTCGCTGATGCTGATTGGGCATCTGACATTGTAGATAGGAAGTCAGTCAGTGGATACGTATTTAAAGTATATGGAAGCACAGTGTCATAGTGCAGCAAGAAACAAACCACTGTTGCAACTTCTTCAAGCGAAGCGGAATATATTGCCTTAAGTTAAGCTACAGCAGAAGCAGGCCCGCCGTAAGCGGGCGTGCAAGGCGTGCAAAACACGCGGGCAGCGCATCCAGGGGGCGGAAAATCAAGCAATCAACGACGGAGAGCCATTCTGGAATCCAGATTTTCAGAAATTCAATGATGTGTTGCATAAAGTTTAAGTAAATTTATCTGAAAATCAAACTACCTTATCGTTAGCACAAAATCTGCCTATCTAAATGTTCACTTACTCTGAATTCCATTTTCTTCTACGTTCTACGTTCTACTTCTAGCACAGAGTATAACCAGAGAGTCCACTTCAGCAAGGTAGTGCGTTTTGCCTACAAGCTAAATCAAACCGGAAAACCGCACCCGGAAAACCGCACTGGCCGTCACTTACCACAGCCGCCATTGTGTGCGGTCGCAGAATAAATTCAGTTGAGTTTGAAAAGTAAAAAATTTTTTTTTGGTTGCAAAAAAATCGATAGTTTTTAATTATCATACAGCCTAGAACTTAGAAAAATGAATTTAAGTTGTAGGAGTTAACTTTTTTTTCCATTTTGACCAGTATTTCACTGAAAAAGACAAAAATTAGTAAAAAATTTCATACCGATGCAGGCGCTTTGTTAAGTTTCACAGAAAATAACAATGTGCACATAGCCTTAAACTCCCCACACTCATTATGACAGATAAGCAAAATAAAAACAAACCAATTTCGTTCGTGGTTCGTGAGTGCAAAGTATTTTTGTCGAAAAGTTTCTTGAAAATATTACACAATTATCATTTCCCTTAATGTTGTTCCGATATTGTTTTCCTGTTACAACTTGAATTCGTGGAATCTTTTTGATTCTTTGTACCAAGACATTGAGGAGAGTCAGACAAAGGAGAACCCGGTCGCGGATTGCCAAACGAGTCTTTGGTTTACTGCACGGAAGCGTGTTACTTTTCATTGACTTGGGGCTTGTTTTACTTCGAACAAATTTACATAAATACATGAACTCTTGTTGTCAGCTCACTTGAGACGGACCAACGCAGCAAATTCAGGAATCGGTAAATTCATCCTTAAATACTGACAGGGAAGGTAGTTTCTCAAAAAAATTTTTATAGGCATATCAATCAGTGTGCGACCTTCTCATTCTACAAATGAAAATGAACACATAAGGGTGCTGGAATACAAAAAAACATTGAGACAAAAATAAACTTCTCTGCGACGTTCTGAGCTTGAGGTAAATAGTTTAGGTTCTAGCAATAAGCAATTAAAGCGCCGCGTTGCATCGCTCCAACAAGATATTGTTTCAAAAGAACAACAGAAAACATGGATGTAGAGAGAAAGATGAGAAAAGATATCGATTCTTTGCTAACCAGAATCTCGGAACTAGAAACTAAACTAGTGGAAGCATCCTGTCATGGTAAAAATATAAATCAATATTCAAATATTCTTCTAACCATTGTAAATTCGTTTCAGATTGGCAGTGAGGATGCATTAAGCGCTTCAGGTAGTGATAACACTCCACTACACACGACAACAAATTCTTCGCTTATCTGGAAAAGAATTCTCACACTTGCAAACACAATATGAGATCTCTCGTATTAGTTATTCTCTGCCATGCTAGAACAGATATGCATTCCAAGTCCATGTCTCAAAGAGGTAAAATTTACATACCACCCCGATGCTGAGTATGATATATATTTGTGTTGTTACTATCCAACAGGTTATTCGCACACACTTCTGTTTAAAACGGCACGAAATTTGTTCTCAGATCGAAGGTTGGATAGAAGAACTGAGCAAAGCGCAGTAAAGCGAACCCAACACCATTACATTTAACTCAAGTTTATCGTTTACATACTTGCTATCTGTGTTTTCAAAATACAAGAGAATTCTGAAAAAAAATTGTTTTTTTGTCAACAAAGTTTTGATTTTATATTTTGTAACTATACAATAATTGCTTCCAATGATGATTGGATGTTATCCAACCATTGGTGTTGATGAATATCAAAAGTGATTTTTACTATGCTACCTTATTAAATGGCAAGTGAAATAACTTTTGATCGGGAATTTTTTCAAATTTTGTTTTGATTGAAAATGTTATGATACAGCTTTGTGGTAAATATAATTTCTGACCAGGAAATATATAACTTATGGCTGCATGTCTACTCATATACATATAAAACCCAAAAAGGTAGAAAAAAATTTTCAATTTCTGTATTTTAGAAACTCTTGGTACATTTTTGGGGGTTACATCTATATTAATAGGCATACAGCCACGAAGTGTATATTTTCTGATTAGAAATTATATTTATCACAAAGCCGTATCATTTTTTTTTTAATAAAATTTTTTTTTAAGAAATTTCCCATCTAAAGACGTTTCTATTGGTTTTTATCAAAAAAAAGTAGAAAATGATAGTTTGTGAACTAAACTTTTTTGAAATATAGCTCGCATCGAAAATGTCATGATGCAACTTTGTAGTTAGTACAATAGAGACTCCGAAAATGTATAGTTCGTAACCGTAAGTGAAGCCATTCATCACCAAATGTTTTTGGTTTTTCAGATAAAGTGATCTGATTGAAAGTCGACATCAAACCATGTAGACAGTTTTTGAAAAACTTGTCACAATGAATATCTTTAAATGCCAAAATATTGTCCACATTATGCTGAGGTCATAAAGCCTTCATTTGTCTCAGTAGCACAATTATTAACCAATTGTCAACAGTTTAAGTTTCCACTTTTTCTTAACACAAACAAAAGTGGAAACTTAAACTGTTGGCAATTGGTTAGTAATTGTGCTACAGAGACAAATGAAGGCTTTATGACCTCAGCATAACGCGGACAATATTTTGGTATTTAAAGATATTCATTGTGACAAGTTTTTCAAAAATTGTCTACATGGTTTAATGTATGCTTGAAGCAAAAAAAAAATTTTCTTGAAACGTGAAATTGACACTGAAGTGCTTTCGGTGAATAATTTTTTTGTTTGGAAATAACAACGCTTCACGAACACAAAACACATATCTTAGAGATTAAATCAAATGAAATGTAGATATTTTGGTTAAAGTGGAACAAGAAAAACATAAAAGCCACACTTAAAGATTCAAATTAACGTTTACTTTTATTGTCAATACTGACGATTTATAATTAGAATTTTTTGGACTGGTTTTAGGATAACATTTTCAAGTATTTCGATGTTTGCCTTTTTTGCCTGCACTTTAACATCCTCTTTTGGGCTAGAATCAGCAGCAGGATTCTCCGAGATAGTCGAATCTAACGAAATGTGAGAAGCTTCACCTAAGGCCAAACTGTTGTTTATTTCTATTTGCTGAATATCGTGTTGTCAATGGAATGGCTTGGTAATGTTGTCCAACCATGTGATGTAAACCCCGGTTTACATAGCTGAACTGTGGAACAAGGCTGTCGGTTCTGGTCATTGTAGTTGGATCCAGGTCGAACAGCGACGCTATCTCAGAATAACAGAAACCAAACGAAATTGTTCATGTTTCGATTTATCTGCACGAAAAAAGGAAAAAGAACTATTTTGACTTTCTTAAAACAATATGGGAATGATGTAAATACCGACAATTTCCAATATAAGTTTGAAATACCTACAATAAAACTTAAAATAATTTTGCAGTATTTTGCAATTGTCAAAGGCAAGTGTCATCTTGTTTTTTTTTTATTTGTTGAGTTGAAGTTTGGAAATCTACCACGACTCCATTTTTAATCAAGAAATAGGACGCCATATTGAATTCGTGTTGAAAAATTTTTTGCGGGTGTTTCGGGTTGAAGGGGTGGAAGTGGATACTCTGTATTATCTACTCTGTGACTTCTAGCATACACCAATGCTCCAAAGTGAACGACAATACATTATCATTATTGTTGTCTTGTTCTTAAACGTTTTTAAGTTTCCTTAGAATTTTACTTTTTGTTAGGTCTGTTGAAAAGAGTAAGAAAATCTTTTTGGATGTTCTTCTCGTTCGCACTAGGTAGATATTTAAACTTTTAAAAGGTAAAGTCAGACAAGACGAGAAAAATAGCCGCGTTTTATTGAAAATTTTCTATGTGCACTTATGTACACTTTCAATAAAACGATTTTTTGGTTTATATTCACTTCGGACGTCACTTTCAATTTTCACTTTCAGTGTTGGCACCCTTTGCAATTGTTCTAAGGATAAGAAACATTAAAAATTTGCATTCTAAGGATATAAATGCATACCTTTTACTTTCCATTTGTATTTTTCTCTATTTAATTCTCGATTCTCAATTTATTTGCCGCATTTCAACTTTTTACTTTCGAGGTAAACAAACAAATGTCACTTTAATTTTTTTTCGCAATGGCTGTGTTCAATTAGATTCATTTTGTGACTCATGTTTTTGGTTGCCTTGGTTCTGATGTTCCTATGTGTTCTGTCTGATGTTCTTTTTTTCTGACCGATTGCGAAACTTCCCTTGTGTGTGTGTGTGTGTGTGTGTGTTAGTAACTGCGTGTCTATTTATGTCCCCACTAAGTCACCACCTGACTCTTCTATTAGCCATTAGGTGTGTTTCTTTACTGAAAATTCGCACGAAATGCACCGAAATTCGGCGAAAGTCAGTCTAATCCCGTTCCGATTTTTCGTAGCAGTGCACAAAAAAGAGAGTGCTCTCGAGAGAATAAAAAAATTTCCCCGTCCTGCGAATTTCCGGCACCAAAATTTCTGTGGACAGAAATCGTGCACAGCCAAAACAAATACAAAAACTGTCAAACAGACGTTTTTCCAAGTGTTGCGTTGCTGCGAATGGTTTGTTCAAGGCGTTTCTTTACTTTTAAGACAATTACGCTCTTTAATAGATTTTCTGAAAGAATTTTACAACCACTCCTTAAAAAAAAAATTTCTGTGCACAAAAAGTAAAGAAACAGACTTATTCAATCTGTTGTCGAAAATCAGAAATATGAACGAACACAACCCAAAGACTGCCAACCTCTGGGTGCCAAAAAAAGAAATTTACCAACCATCCCTGTGTGCAGTTAGCTTACTGCGATATTTATGTGCACTTAGGCTATTGACATAAGGAGTTGTTGTTTTCCCATGAGCGATGTTTTACTGAAGTGTACATAAGTGCACATAGAATTTCGATAAAACGCGCCTAATAAAAGTAAAAACATCGAAATTTACTGTTCTTTTTTTTTCAAACCAAACAAACCGCGAACCGCCATGATTAAAAGAGTTCAAAGTTGGCTTCTTTTGAAAAGAAATCGAGAGACGAGAGTTCTAGTAGTTGATTTGTTCAGATTTCAAAAGTGTTTTAGTTTTAGAGTAAAAAAAAAATTTCAAAAAAAAAAGATTCGGCTGAAGCTTCAGCTACAATGAAAAATGAATCCAAATGTGGATTCTTCAAACCAAGTCCCGGTGCAGGATTTGTACCCAGGTCCAGCTCAACCTGCTTAAAATTTTGAAGCTGGGGTTGTTGGAGTTGCAGACGTAATGCCTCATGATGACGACCTGCCCTCAACAAGTTCAAGTTCCCAAAATTGTCAACAAACAAAATCAGGAGAACCAAATGTAAGTGTATTTTATTTCATACTTTTACAGTAGATAGTTTTGGTACTATTCGTTTAAAATGCACACATAGTTCCTAACAAAATCAAGAATTTCAAAAAAAAAATCATCTCAGACCAATAGCTACTGTCAAAAATATTTAATATAATCAATATTTCACTTTTAAACGAGTGTGTCGTTCTGTTCTAAGAAAAGTTTTTTTGAAATTCTTGATTTTGTTAAGAACAATGTGTGCAATTACATAAAGGACACTAATTGGAACTCAAAACCATTTAAGATATGCAAATAGAGTTAGTAGTGTTGATAGTAACAGCTCTTGTGTTGTCCAGTTTAGTAGTTTTCATTAAAAATGATATGAAACTATCGAAACTGGAAGACATAAGAGCTCTTACTATGAACACTACTTACTCTATCTGAGACTATTGGAATCTGAAAAAAAAAAACAATGGTGTGATGTATTGGAAAGGATCATAGCTGTTATAAAATTTTTATCCCGTCAATGTCTGGCGTTTAGGGGCTCGTCAAAAACATTCTATGAGCATGATAACGGTAATTTTCTCAAAGCAATAGAAATGATAGAAACCTTTGATTCAGTTATGCGAAAACATATTCGCAGAATTCAAGCCTCGAAATTGGATTCAACTCGCATGACTCACTATTTAGGAGATCAAATTCAGAATGAAATCATTGATTTACTCGGCACGACCATAAAAAATTATATCTTGAACAAAGTCAGAGAATCAAAATATTTCTCCATCATATTAGATTGCACACCAGATGTAAGTCACACAGAACAAATTACAGTTATACTCAGGTATGTCATTTTAAACAGTGAAACTAAAAATGTTACGACATGCGAAAGTTTTATTGGTTTCTGTCCGATCACCAGCTCCACAGGTAAAGGACTATTAAATTTTGTTTTAGATTTATTTTCGCAATTAAACCTGGATATTAGGAACTTACGTGGCCAAGGTTATGACAATGGTTCTAATATGCGTGGAAAACACAACGGATTGCAAAAAAAAAAATATTCGACATTAATAATCGCGCATTTTACGTTCCATGCTCTGCGCATAGTCTCAATTTGGTCGTTAACGATGCGGCAAATATTACGCACGACACCGTCAATTTTTTCAATATAATTCAAGAAATTTACGTTTTCTTTTCCTCATCTACAAAAAGGTGGTCAATAATTTGCAAATATTTACCAGATTTAAAATTAAAAGCATTAAGTGCCACGCGATGGTCTAGCAGAATCGATGCAGTCAAACCTTTACGGTATCACCTCGAAAAAATATTTGACGCTTTGCTAGAAATATCAGATAACAATTCGTCGGAATGGGATTGTACAACATCTCACAAAGCTCATTCGCTTGCTTTAAACATTCAAAATTATAGATTTATTTGTTCGGTTGTAATTTGGTTCGATATTTTAAATGAAATTAATGCTCTCAGCAAAATGATGCAAAACCCAGCAATAAATACTCAAATCTGCATAAATTTGTTAAATAAATTGATTGATAAATTCACCGAATATCGCACGGATGAGCACTTCGAAAGGGTGTTAGAAGAAGCTACCAATGTGGCTCGGGACCTTAATGTAGAAACAGATTTTCCGCCTATAAACACAGTTCGTCTACGAAGAAAACCAACTCAATTTCAATATGAACAGAGTGACGAAGTTTTACTTGACCCCAAAACCAAATACAAAGTAGAGGTTTTTTTTAGAATCCTAGATCAAACGTTAACTTCTTTAAGTTATAGATTCGAGGAGTTGGAAACTTTTACCGACGTATTTGGCTTTTCACCAATAATAACTTATTTAGTTACTCTAAAAATGATTTAATGAAATATTGCAAGGATTTGAATTTGAAGCTAAAAGACAGTTCAAATAGTGACACAGATATTGACAGTATAGATTTGTTTAATGAAATCTATGCTTTAAAGTTGCATTTTACTGAACACCAGTCCAATGATCCACAAACCCTATTGCAATATATTTTTGCAAATGATTTAATGTCAACATTTCTGAATACAGCAATAGCACTAAGAATATTACTTACGTTGCCGGTTTCAGTTGCATCTGGTGAAAGGTCCTTTTCAAAGTTAAAAATTATAAAAAACTATTTGAGATCAACAATGCACCAGCAAAGACTAAGTAATTTAGCCATAGTTTCAATTGAACATGAAATATTAGAAAGCTTAGACACTAAAAAATTGATAACAGATTTCGCCAACATAAAGGCAAGAAAGGTAAAATTACTGTAAATTAAATAAATGAATAGTTTTTCGTTGTAAAGTATTTCTTATTTTTTTCACATCCTTAACCTAGTTTTTTTTAACCTAGATCGTGTAAGGTAGACATAGTTAAACGGGGGCGGCATAATAGGAATTGCACACGGGCGTTCAAACCCCTAGCGGCGGGCCTGAGCAGAAGGTATATGGTTGAGAGGTTTATTGCAAGACTTATGTGAGATTGAGGAAGAACCAACTTGTATTTTTGAAGCCAATAGAGGATGTATTGGGATGGCTCATAATTTGGAAAGCAGGCGAGCCAAACATATTGATATAAAACATCATTTTGTGAGAGACAGTATAGAAAAAGGATTACTTAAAGTTTTGTCAATTGGAACGAAGGAACAACAAGCCGATATCTTCACCAAAGCATTGGATCCTGTAAACTTCTTAAACTTACGTACAAAACTTAATTTGATAAAGTAATAGTTTGCGATTGAGAGAGGGTGTAGAAAACTAAAGCAATCGCTTTAATATAACTTATCAAATTAATTTTTTATTTTATTATTCTGATTCTAAACTTCACGAAATAAGCATCTAGAAATAAAATCTTTCATTAATATTTTATTTTTCATTTCGAAGCCAAACTTCCAAACTTGTAAGATCTCAATAGTTTTCAATCGCACCTTGACATGGAATGACCATCTGAATAGCGCGATAGAGAAGGTTTATGGATTCCTCCGTACACTACATGTTACAAAAAGTATCATTCCTAACAAAACTAAGCTTCTACTTGCGAAAACTCTGTTACTTCCCGTATTACTTTATGGGTGTGAAGTCTTTGGTGACTTAGACTGCGCGACTACCCGTAAACTTAATGTTGTTTATAACAATATTGCCCGATATGTCTATAACCTACGCCGATATGATCATGTTTCTTCATTTTCGAAACAAATTTGTGACTGCAGCCTTGATAGACTATTGCAATTTCTATCACTAAGTTACCTGCATCTAATAATCCAATCCGAACAACCGGATTATCTACATAGTAGGCTGAGTTTCCTTCATTCTACAAGGTCTCGCGCTCTTATACCGCCTCGTTTTAAATACATATCTCACAACTCAGCGTCAATTCTTTATTCATGCTATACGCCTTTGGAACTCCCTGCCAATCGCAATGAGGGGGATTAGAAGCATCAGAAGGTTTAGATGTTTGCTTTTCACATATTTGGCAAATAGTTGAACGTAAGGTTAGTCAACTACAGACGCAATCCAAAGTATAAGGATCATTATGGAAAAACACCGAGATGCCTTAGAGGATGTGCATATTGTGTTGGTTGACTTCGAAAAAGCATTCGACCGACAACCACGAGATCTGATATGGGTGGCCCTCAGACACCGAGGAGCTCCTGAAGCCTATGTGCGAATAATTATGGACATGTACGAGGGAGCAGTTACAAAAGTGAGATGCCCAGCTGGAGTCACCGAAGAATTCCAAATAACAGTAGGTGTACATCTGGGAAGTGTCTTGAGTCCACTGCTCTTTATTGCAGTTCTGGATTATTTGCTCGAAGGAAAAGTAACGGACAATAAAGTACAACAATTATTCTTTGCTGACGATGGAGCCATCATAAGCGAGGATCCTACATCCCTGCAACGAGCACTTGACGTTTGGGTTGATGTTCTGGAAGGAAATGGGTACCGTATTAGCGCTAAAAAGACTGAATACCTGTGCTGCCCTTTTTCTGATCCAGACAAGCCTATTCCAGACATTTATTTGAATGGAAATGTTCTTCCCAAGTGTGAAAAGTTTAAATATCTGGGATCTATGATCAATAGTGAAGCAACTTGTGATGACGACATCAATCATCGAGCAAGCGTAGGTTGGATGAAGTGGCGAGAAAACTCCGCTATCTTCTGTGATCGAAAAATGCCCCCTAAGCTGAAGGGAAGACTCTACACAGTAGTTGTCCGTCCAGCTCTGACATACGGTTCACAATGTTGGACAATGTACAAAAAGTATGAGAGCAAATTGACGGCAGCCGAAATGAAGATGCTTCGGATGACAGCAGGAGTAGATAACGAAGCTTGATCGAATTAGAAGTACTAAGATCCGTGGAAGCCTTCATGTCAAAAGTACCATCTTGGACAAAATTCAGCACGACCGGCTCAGTTGGTATTGTCATGTTCAAAGGAGAGATCCGCAGAACCCCGTCCAAAAGGCAATATCGTACAACGTTTCCACAAATTCGCGACGAAAAAGAAAAGGCAGGCCAAAACACTCCTGGTACAAGCAAATGCAAAAACAGCAGCATTTGGTTGGCCTCAGACATGGAACAATCCAAAACCGGGAGGCTTGCCGACGCTTTCTGAGGTCAACGCGGCGTACCCCACAGGCGGATCACTAGTGTGAAGCAGAAAAGTGGGAGAGTTGTGATCGCTTCAAGATCACTTCTCGTAAGGCTAAGGCCACGCAGTCAGCGATAAGCGAGCGAGCGATTGAACGATCAGCGATTAAGCGACAAAGTCGAGCGACGAGTGGCCTTTTCGTGAGCGACATTTCTTTAGCGATTAGTTGTTAAAATGCCGTTGTCAAGAGCACTACGTTTATATTTGTTGTCCACCAACCATCTGTTGCTCTTGACGCTAAGCGATAAACTAAAAATTAGAACAAGTTTGGTGACAGAGCGACGTCGTTCAGTCACTTAAAAAAATCGCTCATCGCTCGCTCAATGCATGGCCAGTTCAATGCAATTTCATTTGTTATAATTTTTTCATGTCGTTCAGTCGCTCGCTCGCTCGCTTATCGCTGACTGCGTGGCCTCGGCCTAACGCCGGAAATGGAAATAAGAAGAAGAAGTTGAACGTAAGGTTACATTAATTGTATTGTAAATTTATCTTTTTATTTCTTATTTCTATTCTCTCTTTAATTCTCAGAAATTATCACTTTTATTATTAGGTTTGTTCGTTAAAGCCCTGGGGTTGCCCTAGGGTCGCCACAAAGCGTTTTTTGAGAAAACTAAATTCATAGGTTTGCCATAGGTTTTCCCCAAACTCGCCCTAGCTTTTTGCTGTGGCGATTTGAGGGCTGTCAAATGGCATGTGTTTTTATTTAAATGACAGAGATGTGTGGCGATTTGTGGTTTAGCGTTTTTTAAGAACTGGAAAACCCAGGTTTTTTTGACAACTCATGGGGTTGTCAAGAAAACCTGGGTCAACCCTGGGGAAAGTTCAACGAACAGACCTATTATAAATTTTTTTTTCTCTTCTTTTTATTATCTTTTGAAAACTGTTGAAAAAACTGAAAAAAAAAAAAAAATGAAAAAATTGTAATAATAATGTAAATTCAATTTAAGGCTTGCAATATTTTATTAGACTTATGCTCTACTTTGTAAGCGATTTAAAGTAAATAAAATACAAATACAAATTTCCCGTTTCCACTCATTGCAAAGACCAACCTTTCCCACGTCATATTATTTGATTTTCTGAATATTGTTAAAGAAAATAAAGCTGAAATGGAATGAAAATGATAGGAATCTATAGCATAAGACTATTGACTAGCCAATTCTTGGTTCTATTACTCCCAACTGCTGGTAAGAAGCGGCTTCCAAGCAGCCCTGTGTGACCCACGCTTAGGAAAAATTGAAAATCTCGATGTAATAAAAAAAAAAAAAAAATAACAGAAGAAATAAGTTCAAAACATTCGAAGCGCATAACGGCAATTCACTGTACACAAAACAAAATTAACCTTCCTTTAGCCCGAACTCTTCCAAGTTCATTGAAGTTGTGTGCTTTATCTTATTTTCACTTTCTGTTTAAAAGAATAATTCCCCAATCCTTTTAGCTGCTCTTTTCTCTCAACAAAACACTACTCAGCACAGATGTAATACACATACTTGCACGTATTCTTTTACAAAAAAAAAACACAAACAGCAAAAGTATTCTTCTCTCACTTGCTATCTATACAAGTTGTTTCGCTCATGCCCTACGTCACGGGCTTTTCACAAATCAGTCAATTTTCGCCCAAAGTTCTTCGGTTTCGGACGGGCCATCACCATCACTTTTCACAAAACCGTTTTCCCATATTAAAGAAAAATGGAAAAATTAGACTTCAGCAAAAAATAGTGCATCCATATGTTCTCTGAACGAGTGTTCTTCAAAATTAAAGGATCCAATTGTGAAATTTTGTAAAAATATTGAAACAAATTCCGTTTTTTGTGTTTTTTTTTCATTTTTATATAAAAATCAATCCTCGAATATGTTACATACATTTGGTGGTGGTAAGTTTTACCCAGATTTCCGCAAACACAGCTTTTGTTCTTGTGTCTGTGTTTTCTTTTTTCCCTGAATTATTACCTAGAGACTTAAAGGGCCTTGCCTTTAAAACAAAGAGTGATTCTTGACCTTAGTCAGTGTATTACAGAGTTAAATATTTATTTTTGAAAAAACATTCATATACAAATTGATGGATCCCTCTTTTCCTTACCGAGAAAAGCTTTTTCATTATTTAGCTTTTGGAAAAATATTGTTTCTGCTTTTGATTCGCGTTTGACATTTGTGTACCTCTGGCAAAAATAGTAAATCAAAAGAACGCGATTTTCGCGCAAGCTTAGGACGAAAAGCTTTCTTGCAACCAAACTCACCCACCACCCACCCATTCCCCAATCAGTGTACTCTATGAGAACAAGACTTACATACATTTCATTGTTTTGTTGTGTTTTCGTGAACGCGTTGCGGCGACCGAGATCCGTCGACCATCATATACACCGTACTGCCGTTGTACTCTCCGTTTGGCTTTGTTTATGTTAAGTGTATGAAAGTAGTAGTTTTATGTTTTTGGCCTTTGTTTTTGTTCACACTTAGTGGCTATCGTCGTCGTCGTCGGCGATGAGAAGTAAATAATGATATATGATAGCAATGAGCCTTGAACGGAACCTTGCACTCGTAACCTTAAAATCAGTCCGTTTGTGGGTGGTTGTGCGAGTGTTGTAAGGATATGATATCAGTAGGTTTGTTTTTTTTTTTTTACGATAAATATTTGCTAGCTGGAGGGTTGGCTGGGCTGACCTTGTTTGATAGATTGTTTCTTCAAGTTAAAGAAGTTTTTCAGAGTTGAAGTGTTGTTATAATATATACGATTTGTTGTTTTGCAGTGTTTTGTTTTGGAAAGTAGGGCGAGACAAGTTCTTAACAAAATAAAGTTTATCCCTTGCAGGCATTCCGAAAAATATAGTTAAAGCTTTTACCAGTGAACGGAAATGTTTCAAAAAGGTGTGTTTTGCCTAGGTGCTAATTTGGTTTAACTATGGAAAAAACGTTTCGCACTCTTTTCCATTTCTCGGGGTTGTTGCAGGTGCTCACATGCACAGTGAGTAATGCAACTTGATAAACGATTAAATAGTCATCACAATCACAGTGAAATTGTTCTTCCGTCGTGGAAGCTTTTTAGTGAGTTGGTACTTGGGTCGAAATTTTGCATAAAATTAATGAAACTTCAACTAAGCATGTTGCTTATTTTGGTCGAATGAGCCATTGGTAAACCGAAGCATATGTTTTCGACTTTCCATAACGTTCATCTGTCTGCACACGTTAAAACATTTAATAATCTTTGGGATTTACCAAGGTTTAGGATGTGTTTTGTTCATAACAAGGGTATGGGATAGCTTTGGGAACGACTAGAGATGTGTAAATTGACAGTCAGCTGCTCAATTGAATCGCTGTGTATATATACCAAATTTTTAGAATGCCTGCAATTGGGTTTTATAGTTATACTTTGCCTCGTTAGAGTGAAGTGTAATGGCGACTTGCTCTACTTCTTTTTATTTACCTTACGTTACGTTCTTGAAAAAAAAAGAATTCCCTTGGAAAAATTCCATCGAATCGGATTATAATGTCACTTTCCATTGAACGAAAAGAACCGTCCAGGAGCGGCGTCCAAGAGCATTCTCAAACCATTCCATTGGTGCAAAAATATTGCTTCTCATGATTCAGCCACTTCTCGATTTGAAGTGAGAATCCACTCAAGAAGCACTAACACATTTTTCAAATGTCAAAAAGAAAATTTTCTTGAAGAAATGTTTTGTAAGAGCCAAAGGTGTTTCACTCACACAAAGACAATTACGTTAAACTGAACAAAAATTTTGCGTTTTCCATTGGTTTTCAAAATGAGTGCTTCCCCGAGTGAAACCAATGGAAAGCGACGTAAGAAACTAGCTGAGCATTTCGGCTTAGCTCGGGTCCTAGATGGTCTATTGTATAGTATCGATTCAGCTTTCTATATTTAGATTAAAAAAAATCTAAGTTTAACATTCTAATGATGAAAGAATTATAAAGCCGAGACACATAAGCGCGTTAGCGGCGCTTCGACCTCACTTGACAGAAAAATCAAAAGTTCAACCATACGAAATCTGTAGAGTCTCACACAACCACGCTTTGTCCTCAAACGCGTCGTTTGACAAACGTAAGCAACGTAACGAAGCGACCATCTTTCAAAAAAAAGTTTGAACTTTTGCTCGCTTTGACATATTCCTCCTTGGCAGTTTTAGGAAAACAAAACATCGATTTTCTAAACAAATGGCTACCCATATCATATTCATCATATTCAATACAAACTCAAAGTTTCCGTTTCCGTTCCCAAAAGAATATAGGGATGCAATATGGCCAAGTTACTTCCAAGAGTTATACGGTGATCTGACACGCGGCGCCGCAGCCGGTGCGTCGCCATTATTAGGTCCAGGTATGTGATTTAGAGGCATTATACATTCATAGCTAATGGGCTTATAATATCGACCAGTAAAAACCATCCGGAAACTTTAGATTTTTCAAATTGATGTCATAATTAAGGGGGGAGGGAAGAGTTCGGGTTTTCACTTTTGAAAAATGGATTTTTTTGTCTGATCTGATTGTTTAATATTTCAAGAATATGTCCTCCAAAATTTTAAAGAATTTTCGTTTCACATTATTTCCGGCTGGGTAAAACACCGCAAAAGGTTTTTTCTCAAGGCCTTCTGGCGTAAGCTCTGTTGCCGACATAATTCCTCAATATTCGGCATGGTAAAATTATGTAACATAATACGTTCGTTCGTTGAATTTTCCCCAGGGTTGAACCAGGTTTTCTTGACAACCCTATGAGTTGTCAAAAAATACATGCCATTTGACAGCCCTCAACTCGCCACAGCAATAGCCTATGGTGAGTTGAGGGAAAACCTAGGTCAACCCTAGGGCTCAAAACACACTATAAAAGAAGCATAATTGCGTAAAATCAGTTTTTCATTATTATAATTGGATTTTGCGAGATTTTACCGCTGCAAATTCATCGATGACATCATCAAAATTAATTTTACTTGCAACTTCATACTCGATCGATAAAATTGCTAAACTAGTCAGTCTTTCCTGACTCATTGCCGATCTCAGATAGTTTTTGATGAGTTTAAGTTTGCTAAAGCTGCGTTGACACGTAGCTATAGTTACAGGCATTGTCAAAAAAATTCGGAATGCAATATCGACGTTAGGGTACGATTCTCTCAAATTATAGTCACGGATCAATTGAAGTAATTCCAACACCGTCGCGGATTTGACGTCATGCGAGTAAATTGTCAAAACTACATGCTTAAAATCAGAAATCTCATCGACGAACTCAGCCACCTTTGTCTTTTTTATACTTCAATGCCAAATCAGTTGCTGCTTTTCTCAATTCAGTAGTGGTCATTATCTGCAAGGACTCACCAGACAAAAATCCAAAATCATCTGAAACCACCATAATTTTCTCATACCTCCAGCTGATTTCAGTAATCAGAATACAGACGGCGTTGTTGAGATTGATACGGAGTTTTTGCATTTCTGACAAATTTGGGCCATCGTCTTCTTTTTCGTACAGCTCCAATCGCTTCTTCTTTCTTGATCGTTCGCCCACACTTATCAATCCAAGAGTATCAGCCAGTGTGGATGCGCGTATGAAATTCTCCTCAAATCCCGTTTCACGAAGTTCTTGCAGTGAGTTCTTCAGCCCAGAAATCAAGTGTGCAGCTTTTTCCGCGAATAAACTTTTCGCTTGCAAAGCTGCAGTGACGCGGTCGATTTGACCTAGAATCTGATTCCACGCATCGAGAAAAAAAAGAAACTTTCGGTCAATATTTTTCAACAGACTTTCAGCGGACGATTTTGAGTCAGGATTTATTGGATTGGTGATAATATCTTTAAGTACTCCATGTAATTCTGTAATTTGAGAATTCAAAGGCCTTACTGCATTAGCCTTCGAAGACCATCTGACATCGCAGTGTCCTTTCAGTGAAATTTTCAATGCCTTCATGAAGATATTCCATCGACTTGTAGAACGCGAAAAAAAATGCTTTCAACTGTTTCGAAAAATTTCTTCATTTCCGCATTCCATGAAGCAGAATGTACTCCTGCTAGATTTAAGCAATGGCTTGCACGCGGTATTTAAACTGCGAGGTCATTTTTCTCCTGAATGTGTGCTTGTACTCCCTTGCATTTTGGATATAAAGTTCATCCTTTTCTAATTTCTTGGTTATGTCGGAAGATAATCTCTCGCCAGTTTTTTCTTCAATGCAAATAAAATCGATGAAAATTTCTTGAACAGATATTTTTCTATCATCAATCTGAACATAACGAATGATTTCTGCCATCTGTTCATTATGGGAGACATCAGGCGTGCAATCGAAGAGCAAACTGTAGTACTTGGATTTCCAAATTCTAGATAAAATCTCATTCATGTGGTACCCGTGGTGTGATGGATAGCATGTCCGCCTGTTAATCCAGAGGTTCGAGTTCGAATCCCAACAGAGGCAAAAATGTTTTTTCTACGGGTATCGCCTTTCGTGAGGAATTGGCAAGTCCTCCGTTAGTATTCATTGCCATGAAAAGCGCTTTCTCGATTAGCCGTTCGGAACCGGTAGAAAATTGTAGGTCCCCTCCATTCCCTCGCAAGGGATGGTTGTCAGAAATGCGCTAGGCCCAGGGGCTCCTCGCTCTGTTGCGCCACCCTATTTATTTATTTTTATTTATTTTAGATAAAATCTCATTGCGAACTGTATGCCCTAATAAGCAAATGAATTCATTCTGAATTTCTGGTGATAAGTGTTTGACTGACCCTTTCTTATGACCCCCAATGAACTCTTCCAAAGTTTTATCATACTTGCCGAGTAACTTGATAACGTCTAAAAACACACCAGCTCCTTTGCTGTCGGTTTTTGTATCTGAGCCTCGCAATGCGCAAATTGTTTTTGGCACAAAACATAATCGAGTCCAAAATCGCACGAAGAATATGTCGCCACCGTTCTTTTACCAAAAGAATGCTTTTCTGTAATTCATTATCAATGCATTGCGAGTTTTTCAGTCGAGCCTCAAAAGTTTTCCACTCGAGGAAGCATTTTCGTTGGTCTTGCGATTTTTCATGGTCTTCGATCCGATTGATGTTTTTACAGTTTTTCCAGTTTTAGTAATTACGATGTGGAATAAAAATACAGTACGGAATCGATTAACGCAACTAATAGAAATTCGGACAGTTGCAGTAACCGAAGCTGTTGCACTTACTGGGTCAAAACATCAGTTCTAAGATGAAAAAATATGGTGTTAAAAAAAATTTTTGCGCCCCCACCGCAATGGCGCCCGAGGCAAGTGCCTCGCTCGCCACACCCTCGCTACGGCACTGCAACCCATATACCTGTAAAAAAAATTAAATTACAAAAAAACGTTTTTTAACGCTTAAACGCTAATCCCGCATTAAAAAAATGTTCCAAGTTTATGGCGTAATGCTGTATACTTGTGCTTTATAGAGCAGGTAAACCTTTCTGGAAGAAAAAATTTCCGAAACATCTTTATTATCTGCCACAAAAGTAAATTTGTTTCCGAACAGGTACTGCTAAAATATAAAGCATACGCTTCTTTTCATATCTGACTTTAAGCGCTGGGTTGGTTTTGGTATAATGTTTGCGAAACAAATTCCAGGGGCCTATTTGAATCATTTTCGTACTTAGGACCGCTCCAACTCATACTGAGCTATCATCCACCTCAAGAGTAACTGGCAACGTTGGGTCTTAAAACGCCAACACAGTTTTCCATTGCACTTGCTCTTTAACCTCATTTAATCGTTGTCGAATTGGAACGGTATTTTATTTTTCAACATAGTCGCATTTCAGCTTAATACATTTAGTTCAGTGTTTTTCCATTTTCTATTAGTGCCAAATATTAGGCTTTCTCAAGGCCCTTAAAATAGGCATTTGTTTCAGTGACCGAACTCTCTCATTCAACCGAAATCTCTTACCACCCAGACATTTCTTAAGACTTGTAGATGGGAAATAGTCGCAAAGGGCTAAAGCCGGAGAACATGCCCAATCAATGGATTTTTACAGCAATTTTTCTTCGCCAAATGCGTTCATTTCTGCTTCGAATCGAAATCGAAGCTGTAAATAATATTCTCCATTTTTAGTTTGCCCTTTTCAAGGCAATCGACACTGCGTGCATATCAAAAAATGGGCACGACTGGGTCGCACGAACTTGCGATTGTGTGCTTAAGGGGGGACGCTGGTCTAGAATTTTGAAGAAACCGATTTTTTTTTTTGTCTGAAAAGGTACTTTAGGGTCTTAAAAATAACATACCAAAGGATGGATGCCGGCAAAAATGTCTAAATGCCCAAACTTTCCATTCTGCGGCAGTGCCCCTCTGGTATGCCGTATGATTTTATAGTATTTAAAACTTTAAACGCGTTTTTCTCAAAATCACTTTTTTTTGACTGGCCGAAAACATAACTCGAGCAAATCTTCACCGATCTATACGAAATTTTGACAGTACATTCAAAATACCTTTCTCCAGAGCCGTACGTAGGATTTTTTTTTATATTGCATATTTTTTTTTTTTGTGGTACCCGTGGTGTGATGGATAGCATGTCCGCCTGTTAATCCAGAGGTTCGAGTTGGAATCCCAACAGAGGCAAAAATGTTTTTTCTACGGGTATCGCTTTTCGCGAGGAATTGGCAAGTCCTTCGTTAGTATTCATTGCCATGAAAAGCGCTTTCTCGATTAGCCGTTCGGAACCGGTAGAAAATTGTAGGTCCCCTCTATTCCCTCACAAGGGATGGTTGTCAGAAATGCGCTAGGCCCAGGGGCTCCTCGCTCTGTTGCGCCACCCTATTTATTTTTTTTTTATTTATAGTTTTTTTTTAATCAACAGTTTTCTCGATTTTTTTTTTAGTGAAAATCTGAATTTTTTGTTCAAACGTGAACCATTTCGCCAAAAAACAAAATATTGAAAAAATCCTACGTACGGCTCTTGCTGTTGTTATATAGAACTAAAAATTTTCGGGATTTTATTCCAGGATCAAAATTAAGGAGGTTACATTTTCGGCCATGGACCCATCTAAAAAATGAGGTGCCTCCGAAGAAATGCTGGACAGCCGCCATTTTGAATTTGATTGAAACGAAAAAATTTGTATTTGTATATTAAAACTTAAACTATAAGACTTCTTTCACAGATTTTCGATAGATCTTTTTGTTGAGTCATAAAAAATTCATATATTATGCCCATTTTTTAAGGCTCTAGACCAGCGTCCCCCCTTAACACGACATCAAAATCCTTAGGCTGAGTAAATGGTTTTAGTGTTCGCTCTTCATAATATAATTGGTACTACAGGGTTTCCAACTACGCATTAATTATGAAAATGGAATTAAATCACGCAAAATATTGAAAAAAATTTAATTAAATATTCCAAAGGTTTCAAGCGAAAATCTAAAAACGCCATTCCTTTGCAACTGCTAATACATATAAATGCTGAAAATTTAATCAAAATCATTGGACCAGCTTTTTCAGAAAACGGTTTTTATCTTTCACTTTTTTAAGAAACTTAAGACTTATAAAACTAATCTTTATCTTTATATATATAATTCTGCTGTACGTGTGTATGTAATTGAACTCCTCTTAAACGGCTTGACTGATTTAAATGAATTTTTCTGTATGCGTTTGAGTGGCGCTCTGGATGGTTTAGAATTTAGATTCACAAATCAGCCAGGCAAATGGCGCTGCAGTCGGTATCTAAGTAACAATTCCTTTATTGTTAACTGTAACGAACAAAAAATTTAATTCAAACAATACTTCTGTTTTTTTTTTTAATCATTTTTGACAACAAAAAATTAAAATAATTAATAACAAATAATAAGATTTGAATTGTTTGTTTTAAAAAATTCTTATTCTTTGTGATAGTGACATTCTAGGTAATGTGCATTTTCCAATAAATTTTCTTTTGATCAAGTAATAGTCGTCGCATTTCAGTAAAAAAAAAAAAACAATGCCACGTCTCTCTGTACGAGGAGGTAATGTTGGTCGAAGGACTCGGAGTTCACGATTAGTCCAGAACCATCGACAGAAGATCAATTGACAGACAGTGAAAATTTAAGAAACCAGGCTGTAATCAGACGTGGTAATGAAAGTCAAGAGCAACGCAGCGACCGCCTTCGAGCTAATGCATTGAGACAAAGACTGGCCCGTCAACGAGTTACCGACGCATTCAGAACAAATGAACAACAGCGTTTGCAAGTGTATCGCGCATTGACACGTGCATCACTTTTTCGCCTTGCGTTTGAATATGAGTCGAACATCGACTATTCGTCACATTCACTAATTGTAATCGGTGCTATGAACAAACAATGCCAACACTGTCATGCACTCAAATACAAAGGTGAATCGACCGGTTTCTGCTGCGCGTCTGGAAAAGTGGTATTGCCACCATTGAATCCGCCGCCAGAACCATTGAAAACACTATTAGCTGGAGCTACATCTCAATCTAAATTGTTTTTGCGTAAAATTCGCAAATTCAATTCGTGCTTCCAAATGACATCATTTGGAGCAACAAAAATCGTTCAGAATGAGGTTGGTTGCAATTTTCAATCAACGTTTAAGATTCAGGGCCAAGTGTATCATCAGATTGGTTCTTTAATGCCGATGCCTAATACCAACTCAAAATTTCTGCAAATCTATTTCATGGGTGATGAGGAGCAGCAAATAAACGCACGCTGCCAGTACAACCATATTGAGCAAATTGTGGATATTTTAGAACCGTTTTTACAGAATCACAACCAGTTGGTCCAGTTGTTCAATTACGTTTCAAAAAAAAACGACAACTTTATGATTATCATCAAAGCAGACAAAGTACCATCTGGGCAGCACGCGGGCCGAAATAATGCACCAACCATTAATGATGCTATTAACTTCAAAACACAGCAGTCATTGCCCGGCAATGAAATATTGTTCAAATCGATCGACACTGTTACCGATCCTGACGAAGCAGTCAACTATCCTGTTGAATTTTTTAATTCGCTGGATTTACCAGGAATGCCACCACATAACTTACGATTAAAAATTGGTTCACCTATCATTTTGCTTCGGAATTTAAATGCACCTAAGCTATGCAACGGTACAAGGTTGGTCATAAAAACAATTATGGGCAATGTTCTTGAAGCTACAATATTGAACGGCAAATTTGAAGGTGAAGTTGTCCTCCTGCCACTAATCCCAATGATCCTTTCAGACTCATTAATTCAATTCAGACGTCTGCAATTTCCAATTCGCTTGGCATTTGCCATGACTATTAATAAGTCACAAGGACAAACAATGTCTATTTGTGGGTTGGATCTAGAAAATCCAATCTTTTCACATGGCCAATTATATGTGGCGGGTTCTCGCGTTGGAAAACCGTCAAGTTTATTCATTTATACTCCTCAGGAATTGACTAAAAATATTGTTCATCAACTAGCATTAAGATAAAATAAAAATAGACATTTCTGATTATAACGAATTGTTTTTGAAAAATTGATGTTATTTCAAAATAAAGAAAAATAATAATTATTATATTATTGGTCTTTCCTTTCATACTTTTTTTTAAAACCCTAATCGCTTGAAATATCATATGAAAGAAGTCGGGTTTTCCTTCCTGACGCTATAACTCCAGAACACACGAACCGATTTCTACGGATTTGCATTCGTTGGAAAGGTCTCGGTCTCCGTGAGGTTTATAGTTACCGTGAGAAGCCATCTGGTGGTGAAACGGAGTTCGACCGGGTTTGCTAGTACCTAACTAATAAAAATTTCAAAAACTAAAATTTTTCAAATTTTGGTATGCGGTCTTTCTCAAATTACCTACGAATTTTTAAATCTAAAATGTGGCCAAAATAGTGTTAGCCTTTGACGGGATAGTCGGTTTTTAAAAAAACGGTACTTATTTAGATTTTTTCCAAAAAAAAACCATTTTACATCATAAAAAAGACCTTTAAGGAATAATTCTTCGCGTACGGTCTTGAGAGTGAGCAATCGCGGCACTCATCGAGTGTATAGGTTTTTCATATCAAAATATTCATGTAAAATGTGATGTATTAGCTCAGTTGAAATGCTTACAATCTGAGCCACCTAACGAACTTTCATTCTCCGATCGTCCAATGTCAATCCATACCTTTTAGCTTTTACTGACGATTTTTGATGTGACGGACTCTTTTGGGCGTCTTGTACTTTCGTCGTTACGTGTGCGGATTCGACCACCTCAAGATTCCGTATACCACTTTATAATAATAATAATTATAATTTATAGAAATTGAAGGTGCAGAGACCCCATACTTACTTACTTAGGTGGGCATTACAGTTCGGGGTGAACCTGGGCCTCAACCAACATCCTTCTATAACGATTTCGATCTCGGGCGAGCTCTCTCCAGTTTCGCACTCCAAGTCGGTTGAGGTCTTCATCCACTTGATTGCGCCACCTAAGACGAGGTCTTCCCCTTCCGCGATTTCCCTGCAATGTGCTTTCGAACACCCGACGAGCCGGAGCGTTTGGGTCCATCCGCTCTACATGGCCCAACCATCGTAGCAGAGACCCCATAGTACTTATCAAGTCTTTCTTTGGCTTCAATAATCGTTGTTTTACGCAAAAAACTATGCTTAATCAGCACAAGAAATTCACTTTTCTCTTTCTTCATTACTTTTCACGAGATAAATGCTTTAAATTGCACACACTACATTTTGACAGTAGAGAGTAGACTATAAATAGATGGCAGTTGACGGGAGCAGAATGACATTTAAAATAACTGTGCGAGAAAATCAAAAAGTCACGTACCTATCAAACCATCCTCATGTTGCATTGATTTTGGTTGATATTCTGTGGATGGCATTTTTGTCGATGACAAGTTCACAGTCTTCGGTGCGATCATTGGTGCGTTCTAGAACCTATCTACTAGGCTATCTCGCAGATACCCTTACCTTAGCTATCTTTTTAAACGACTAAGATATCTTTTCCATAAAATATCGGGTGTTTTTTTTAAATTGGGTTTTCGAATAGGGATTAAGCTTACATTTTGTGGTCAAACAGGCCAACTCTAAAGTCATTGTCATTTATGTTCAGTTTAGTTTGCCATTTCATCATAAACAGATTAAAAAAAGATCAACGTGCAAATCGTTTATTTCGAAAATAATGGTTCAGTTCGCGAAGTTTACCGCAAGCTCCGTCCATTTTATGGTCGACATAATCGTCCATCAGAGCAATTAATTCGGTCAACCATTTATCATTTTCGCACTAAGTTTACTTTATGTGACCTTATGCATCTGCAGAGACGTCGAACAGTGCTCAGCAAAGAAACAATTGCCGCTGTAGAGCAAAGTGTTGAAGAGGACCCGAATGAATCGATTCGCCATCGCTCACAGCGATTGGAGCTTTGTCCATCAACTTTATGGAACATTATGCGCAAAGATCTTGGCTTACGGCCTTACAAGATTCAGCTTGTGCAAGAATTATAGCCGCGAGAACATGCAATGCGTAGTGATTTTGGTGTATGGGCAGAAAATGAGATTGATATAGATGCTGATTTTCATCGGAAAAATTTGTTCAGTGATGAGGCTTATTTTTGGTTGAATGGTCTCGTCAACAAGCAAAATTGACACATCTGGAGTGAAGAGAATGCACATGAGTACCTTGAGACGCCATTACATCCACAAAAACTGTCTTTTTGGTGTGATCTATGGGCTGGTATAATCATTTGGCCATACTTCTTCCGATGCTGGTGAGCCGTTAATGAAGACCGGTGCCGGTGTAAAGCCATGATAACCGAATACTTTGTTCCTGAATTAGATAGCAGAAATGTGGATGAGATGTGGTCCCAACAAGACGACGCTACATGCCACACAGCGCACGTCACAATTGATTTATTGAAGGAAACATTTGATAAACGTATAATTTCGCGGAATGGACCTGTCAATTGGCCACCAAGATCGTGTGATTTGACACCATTGGAATATTTTCTTTGGGGATTTGTCTACTTCAACAAAACCAGAAACGTTCGAGGGATTGGAATTGAACATTCGTGGCGTTATTGCCGAAATACGGATACAAATGCTCGAAAAAGTGGTTGAACATTGGACCTCTAGACTTGGCTTTATTCGAGCTAGCCGCGGCGGCAACATGCCCAAAATAATATTTAAGCATTAATGACATAAAATTATCCTTCCAATAAAGACAAATTGATGGTCATTAAAACGATTTTCTTATGTTTTATTTCGCTGATCACGAATCTGAGGTCATATTTTTATCATTTTCAAATCCAAGATGGCGGATCCAATATGGCGGACCAAATTTGTGAACTTCAATCAAATTTCACTGAAATTGGTATACAGAGGTTTTTGGGGATGCTGATCACGAACAGAGCTTAAATTTGCTAAATTCAAGATGGCGGCCTTAATTTTGTGCAATTGAATCGTTTAGAGTTTAGACCAACCGATCAGACATAATTCTACCCCGTACAGTGTCGGGTTAGAATAGCACTGCAGAGCCTCCCCGCTTGTCGTAAAAGGCGACTAAAGGAACAATCATATCTAGAAGACTAACATCAAAGTGAGTCTAGCGACACACATACCACCTAAAAACTCTCCCCAAGTGTGTATGCAGATCCCGGGGTTTACACGAGTGGAGATCACCGGTGTAGTAAAAGGGAAATCAAACTCATTAAATGGAGCATGCATGTGTCGAAAAGGATGAAAGGAAAATTTTTGAAAAATTTTGAGCATTATGGAAGTACTTGTAAACATAAGAAGCACTACCCCGCCAGGCAGTTCTATTGCTATGCATGAAGCTGATCCTGGACCAAGCAGCAATGTTCGGGTCAGAGCTATACGGATTCCGGGGGCTAGCAAAGTAATGCGACGAGTTGGACGAAAATTTAGAGTCGCGAGTTGGAACGTTGGAAGTATGACTGGTAGAAGTCTCGAACGAAGACTGATGAGAAGGAGGCGAGTGGACATCTTGTGTGTTCAGGAAACGAAATGGCGAAACACAGCAAACAAAGTCCGTTTCTTAGATGCAAAGACCAAGGCTTACAAGATGTTCTACTATGGAACAGAACAAGGTAGGAACGGAGTCGGTATCATCCTTGACCAAAGTTTATGTAACAGCGTGTTGACCATTTGATGTCTCTTAAATTGGTGATGAAAGGAAAGGTCTTGAATATAATCAGTGCATATGCTCCCCAAATAGGGTGTGAGCAGTAGGAAAAAGATGCATTCTGGCTTGATTTTCATAACCTACTTAAGAACATCCCAAAAGAAGAGTATTTGTTTGTTGGAGGAGATTTGAATGGACATGTCGGGAAGACAAACGAGGATTATGAAGACTGCCATGGAGGTTTGGGATTCGGCACCAGGAACACTCCTGGTGAAGATATTCTAAATATGTGCAAGTCATACGGTCTAATCGTACTAAATACAATGTTCATCAAACAAGACCGACACCTTATCACTTACAGCAGAGGAGGAAATGAAACCCAGATTGATTATCATTTGGTAACCAATTACATGAAATCTCGGGTGAAAGACTGCAAAGTGATACTAGGAGAAGCTGCCACTCAACAACACCGTCTTCTTTTAACAGAACTTTTTACAGATGCGGTGAAGGAAGTCAAACAAACAAAGGCTCCTAGGAGAATCAAGTGGTACAATCTGGAGAAAACCAAAGGACAGCAATTCATTTCGTATATGCAAAGTCAGCTGTGTAATACCACGACGCAGTTTCAAATGCAATCACGGCACAAAATATGTGGGATCGCCTACAACGAACCTGCTTAGAGAGGGCCAAATCACTGTTAGGAGTCTCAAAAGGACACCACCAACAAGCTAAAGAAACCTGGTGGTGGGATGATGAAGCTAAAGCAGTGATTAGAAAGAAGAAAGCAGCTTTCCAAGCTTGGTCGAAGTGCCCCTCAAGAAATACAAATGAAAAAGCGCGTTTCAAAACGGAATACAAGAGCTGCAGAAAAGGAGCGAGGAAAAAGTGTGCCCAACTTCAAGCAAAAAGTACGGAGGGCCTGTATCGAGAGCTGGAAGAGATTCTGCCCCAGCCGCTGAAGCAACTCAGGCAATCCAAGAGCTAAGACAAAGCAACTTGAATAAGGGAGCAACCATTTTCAAATTAGCCGCTCAGAGAAGGAGAAATGCGCAGGAGATTCGTCAACAATTTTGAATGAACAGTTTCCTCGGCGCCACTTTCCAACAGCTGCACCTAACTTTACGGAAGTATCTGACGTCACAGTCGAAGAAGTTAGGGAGGCAGTTAAGAACTCCAAAAAAGGCAAAGCGATTGTGCCAGACGAGGTACCATATGAGTTTTGGAAAAATATGGGAGACATCGGGTTGAGATGGCTCACGATTCTCATATCCAAACTTATAAGAGGTGACAGTTTGCCTAATCAATGGAGGGAAAGTTTTCAATTTCCAATGTACAGGGGAAAGGGAGATACCAGAAGCTGTGACAACTATCGTTCGATCAAGTTGATGTCCCACACTATGAAGATCGTTGAGCGGGTTTTGGATAGCCGACTGCGGAAAATAATAAGGCTGTCTGATGACCAATGCGGGTTTGTCGCGGGTAAGTCAACTACAGACGCAATCCAAAGTATAAGGATCATTATGGAAAAACACCGAGATGCCTTAGAGGATTTGCATATTGTGTTGGTTGACTTCGAAAAAGCATTCGATCGACAACCACGAGATCTGATATGGGTGGCCCTCAGACACCGAGGAGTTCCTGAAGCCTATGTGCGAATAATTATGGACATGTACGAGGGAGCAGTTACAAAAGTGAGATGCCCAGCTGGAGTCACCGAAGAATTCCAAATAACAGTAGGTGTACATCTGGGAAGTGTCTTGAGTCCACTGCTCTTTATTGCAGTTCTGGATTATTTGCTCGAAGGAAAAGTATTCTTTGCTGACGATGGAGCCATCATAAGCGAGGATCCTACATCCCTGCAACGAGCACTTGACGTTTGGATTGATGTTCTGGAAGGAAATGGGTACCGTATTGTCGCTAAAAAGACTGAATACCTGTGCGGCCCTTTTTCTGATCCAGACAAGCCTATTCCAGACATTTATTTGAATGGAAATGTGCTTCCCAAGTGTGAAAAGTTTAAATATCTGGGATCTATGATCAATAGTGAAGCAACTTGTGATGACGAAAACAATCATCGAGTAAGCGTAGGGTGGATGAAGTGGCGAGAAAACTCCGCTATCTTCTGTGATCGAAAAATGCCCCCTAAGCTGAAGGGAAGACTCTACACAGCAGTTGTCCGTCCAGCTCTGACATACGGTTCACAATGTTGGACAATGTACAAGAAGTATGAGAGCAAATTGACGGCAGCCGAAATGAAGATGCTTCGGATGACAGCAGGAGTAATAAAGCTTGATTGAATTAGAAGTACTAAGATCCGTGGAAGCCTTCATGTCAAAAGTACCATCTTGGACAAAATTCAGCACGACCGGCTCAGTTGGTATTGTCATGTTCAAAGGAGAGATCCGCAGAACCTCGTCCAAAAGGCAATATCGTACAACGTTTCAACAAATTCGCGACGAAAAAGAAAAGGCAGGCCAAAACACTCCTGGTACAAGCAAATGCAAAAACAGCAGCATTTGGTTGGCCTCAGACATGGAACAATCCAAAACCGGGAGGCTTGCCGACGCTTTCTGAGGTCAACGCGGCGTACCCCACAGGCGGATCACTAGTGTGAAGCAGAAAAGTGGGAGAGTTGTGATCGCTTCAAGATTACTACTCGTAACGCCGAAAATGAAAAGAAGAAGAAGAAGATCAGACATAATTCTATTGCATATTTTGGTTTTCTAATCAACGGCCTTGAAAACCCCCGAATATAAATATTAAGACCAAAATATGCAGTAGAATAAAGTTTGATTGGTTTGTCGAAATGATTATTTTGATTTCACACATTTTTTCCGCCATCTTGGATCCGCCATTTTCAATTTTGCAAATACAACCTCAGATTCATGTTTAGCTAGCGACCCCAAAAACCCCAGAGTGCAAATATTCAGACTAAAATATGCAGTAGAACATTTTTGACAGCGGTTTAAATATGTGGTACTCTGAGAGTACCACTGTGACTCAAAGGGTTGTCAGGTTAAAATTTTTTAACGCGGCTGAAACGTGTTCTGTCATAACTTGCGCTTATTTTCGTGCCTATTAAGAATACCGACATATCAGATATATCACCAACCAATTTCTCCAAAAAGAGTTATACCACTTGGTAGTTGGCAGTAGCACAAGCGACTTTTTTTATACGTCATACGTGTAAGGTGGAAAATCCTCTTGTCAACAAAAGCCTCTTTCAAAATTATAAAAAAAAAAAAATTTTAATTAAAACTGCTGTTCAAATTTTGCTCAACCAACTCTGTCAGAATTCACGTCTTCTTAAACTGTAACAACGAAAACGAAGCGAAATAAATCAAAGCAAGTTTTACAAATGGTGCTATTGCTACTTTTTCGTAGCAATAAGTAAAGAATCCAAGAGTTCCTTGTGTATTTATTTAAAAAACAATATTACAAGTCAAAAGTACTACAAATTTCCTGAAAATATTTGTGTAAATATAACAAAACAATTCTTTTTTTACATTCTTACTTTGTCTTCCTTTTGTGATTTTATATTGTTTAAATTATCGAAGTTAAATTTTTACATCTGTCCAGAACTTTCTCTAATTTTCAAATGACTGTTTTTAATTTCGTATATTTTAGAAATAGAGTGATATACTGCTGGTGTACTTATAGTTGTGTGGCATGGTAGCTGTCGTTGTTGCCACTGGCGTTAATACTCCCCCCGGTAAGACGTTCAGGCTTTGACGACGACTTATCCTTCTGTACATCGAGAACTGCCAGCTTCACAGCCGGCCTTTCGTATATCCCTGTTGCTGTTTGTACTGTCGACCGGCGAACTTGTCCGTCTTTCCCAGGCTTGACCTCTATCACCTTTCCCTTTGGCCAAACATTTCTAGGGTTGGCTTCGTCAGCGATTAATACAATGTCTCCTACACTTATTGGCTTCACGGGGTGGAACCATCTTGTTCGTCGAGTAATCGCTGGGAAGTATTCGCGAACCCAACGATTCCAGAAGGCGTTGGCAAATTGTTTGGATTTCATCCAATTCCTTCTAAGAAGAGTGTTGTCAGTATTTATCGAATCAGGCTTTTCCCCATTGGATGAACCTAATAGGAAGTGGTTTGGAGTCAGAACCTCATCGCTGTCATTTTCCAATGCCACGTACGTCAACGGGCGAGAGTTAACGGTCCGTTCCACCTCAAGGAGCACACTGTGCAGCAATTTGTCTGATGGATTACGCGATCGCAGGATCCGAAAGAGCGTCTTTTTCACCGACTGGATGAGTCTTTCCCAACTTCCACCCATATGAGGAGGACTAGTGGGTTGAAAGTCCACTTCGTTTGTGAGCTTGAAAACTCTCTCGCTAAGTCGTTCTGCTGTTTTCTAAGCGCCTCCTGCAACTCCTTTTCTACTCCATGGAAGTTTGTATCGTTATCGCATCTTATCTCTTTGGGAACGCCTCGTCTGGCGATGAATCGCTTTATTGCCAATATACAGGAGTCTGAGGTTAGACTATTTGACAATTCCAAGTGTATGGCGCGCGTAGTCATGCAGGTGATCATAACACCCCATCTCTTCTCAGTGCGTCGGCCAACTGTCACATGCATTGGTCCGAAGTAGTCGAGACCCACAAAAGTAAAAGGTCTAGTGAAAGATGATAGTCTCGCTGATGGCAAATCTCCCATCTCAGGTGGTTTCGGCATGGTTGTGGCATTCTTGCAAAATTGACAGTTCTTGCGCACGCTTTTAATGGCTGCTCGTAAGTTTGGTATGGAGAATTTTTGACGGACCTCATTCACAACAGTTTCATTATTGTGGTGATGAAACTTCTCGTGGTACTCTTTTATTATAAGCTCAGTTATATGATGTCCTTTAGGTAGTAATATTGGCCGTTTTGTGTCTGGTGGTATTCCAACCACAGCATCAATTCTTCTTCGCAGCCGAAGAACACTATGTTGATCTATATAAGGCGATGATTTATAGATTGGGCTTGACTTTTCTAATGGCTTACGAAGTTCAATAGAGAGTTCCATGTTAGTTTTCAGAAGTGCGATTTCATCCTTATTTGAGTCTAGTTGAGCTTGTTGATATAGTAAATTCTCTGCAAGTTGGTATTCTTCTTGAGTTATGTGATTCGCATTCCTTTTAACGACATTGTTTAAGTTAATCGGCCATTCACTTTCGGTTCTTTTGAGAAATTTGGGTCCGACAAACCAGCGTTCAGATCCAACCATTTTAGGGACCTTTTGCCATTTTGTGTTGAGCTGTGAGGCAACGTTTTCCTTTGTTGGTACATACCGCCATTGATTGGTCGCAGTTGTTTCAAGAATTTCACTAACTCTGAACCCGACAAATTGTTTGTAGTTCCGGTGATCCGATTGTATCCATGCCAGGACCGTTTTGGAGTCAGACCAATAGAATGTTTTATTGAATTTGATTGTATGTGATTCGCGTATAGTTTTTGCTAATCGTGCGCCAAGCCTTGCTGCCTCCAGTTCGAGTCGGGGTATGGATGTGAGTGTAAGGGGGGCTACTCTGGCTTTCGACATAATAATTCTGCATTCAGATTCTTCGCCTTTCGTTACTCGTACATATGCTACTGCAGCAAATGCATTGATGCTTGCATCGACGAAAACATGCAGCTGACAGGACTCGTGATCACCATATTTTTTTATCTCGCCGATAGCTTCTAGAACTGCACGTGAATTAGATATCCAATTTCGTATTTCAAACCCGCCACATTTATGTATGAATTGAATCTCCTTAGCTAACTTAATCGCTTCCTTTTCGGTGTCGACGCTGTCGAGTAAATCGTCTACATAATGGCTTTCCAAAATCGAGTTGACCGCTCTCAGATGTTCTTTAATGAATTCCCGGGCGTTTTGGTTCTTCACGAACTGTGCACAGCTAGGGGAACAAGTGGCCCCAAATGTTAACACTTGCATTACATAAACTTCTGGTTTATTATCAGGATCATTACTCCAGAGAAATTGTTGTGCTTGCTGGTCTTCGGTCGTCACAAGTATTTGTTGAAACATTTCACGGATTTTGGCGCACAATGCTATTTTTCGTTCTTGAAAGCGAAACAAAACTGAAAGTAGGGGTACCAGCTGGTCGGGTCCTTTCAGCAATACGGAATTTAACGAAACCCCGTGAACCTCGGCCGCCGTATCCCAAACGATTCTTGTTTTCCCCGGTTTATTTTGATTTGTAACTAAAAATATAGGGAGATACCATGTCCGTGGAGAATGTGTTTGGAGCTCTTCTTTGGACGGTTTTCGGATATACCCTTTGTTTAAGTGTTCTGTAATTTGACGCGTAAGATTCGTTTTCAGTTCTGGGTTACTATTCAGCTTTCTCATGAAACAGTTGTGCCTTCGAAGAGCCGTACGAAAACTATCCGGCAATTTCACGTGATCATATTTCCACAACAGACTTGTTTGAAAACGATTACCCTTTCTTATTGTTTCGGTTTCAAGAATATGGCAAGCACGTTCTTCATCTTTTGACCTAATTGACTTGCTAATATCCGTAACTCCCAAACTGTCCAAAGAGAAATATTCCTTCATCATATTTTGGAGGTTTTCATCGCTATCTCTTTTACACCCATACTCATGAAAGCTATTAAATGCGAAAGCTGAATCACCTGCATTTGGCTGCACCGACGCGACGGTCCATACACAACCCATACTAAGCGTGTCTTTGTGGCAACTGGATCACCTTCACCACCTTCAATGACCTTCCTTAGAACCGCTAACCTTAAATTGTCAAGTCCTATTAACATTCGAGGAATCGCCTTTTCATATGATTAAATCGGATACCCACGCAGATACGAAAATCTCGATGACAGTTGTACTTATAGTTGTGTGGCATGGCAGTTGTCGTTGTTGCCACTGGCGTTAATAGGTGCACTCCTACATTCTCAGGGCCTCTGCACAGGCACATCTTGCACATACTGTCGAACCGACCCTGATCGCTTCGGAAATGCTCTTTGGACGATTTAAGATAGTGTCAAAAGTTTTCAGATTGTAGCCCATCGATAAGTAGTAAATTTACAACCTATCTTCTTCTTTCCATTTCCGACGTTACGAGTAGTGATCTTGAAACGATCACAACTCTCCCACTTTTCTGCTTCACACTAGTGATCCGCCTGTGGGGTACGCCGCGTTGACCTCAGAAAGCGTCGGCAAGCCTCCCGGTTTTGGATTGTTCCATGTCTGAGGCCAACCAAATGCTGCTGTTTTTGCATTTGCTTGTACCAGGAGTGTTTTGGCCTGCCTTTTCTTTTTCGTCGCGAATTTGTTGAAACGTTGTACGATATTGCCTTTTGGACGAGGTTCTGCGGATCTCTCCTTTGAACATGACAATACCAACTGAGCCGGTCGTGCTGAATTTTGTCCAAGATGGTACTTTTGACATGAAGGCTTCCACGGATCTTAGTACTTCTAATTCAATCAAGCTTTATTACTCCTGCTGTCATCCGAAGCATCTTCATTTCGGCTGCCGTCAATTTGCTCTCATACTTCTTGTACATTGTCCAACATTGTGAACCGTATGTCAGAGCTGGACGGACAACTGCTGTGTAGAGTCTTCCCTTCAGCTTAGGGGGCATTTTTCGATCACAGAAGATAGCGGAGTTTTCTCGCCACTTCATCCACCCTACGCTTACTCGATGATTGTTTTCGTCATCACAAGTTGCTTCACTATTGATCATAGATCCCAGATATTTAAACTTTTCACACTTGGGAAGCACATTTCCATTCAAATAAATGTCTGGAATAGGCTTGTCTGGATCAGAAAAAGGGCAGCACAGGTATTCAGTCTTTTTAGCGCTAATACGGTACCCATTTCCTTCCAGAACATCAATCCAAACGTCAAGTGCTCGTTGCAGGGATGTAGGATCCTCGCTTATGATGGCTCCATCGTCAGCAAAGAATAATTGTTGTACTTTATTGTCCGTTACTTTTCCTTCGAGCAAATAATCCAGAACAGCAATAAAGAGCAGTGGACTCAAGACACTTCCCTGATGTACACCTACTGTTATTTGGAAATCTTCGGTGACTCCAGCTGGACATCTCACTTTTGTAACTGCTCCCTCGTTCATGTCCATAATTATTCGCACATAGGCTTCAGGAACTCCTCGGTGTCTGAGGGCCACCCATATCAGATCTCGTGGTTGTCGATCGAATGCTTTTTCGAAGTCAACCAACACAATATGCAAATCCTCTAAGGCATCTCGGTGTTTTTCCATAATGATCCTTATACTTTGGATTGCGTCTGTAGTTGACTTACCCGCGACAAACCCGCATTGGTCATCAGACAGCCTTATTATTTTCCGCAGTCGGCTATCCAAAACCCGCTCAACGATCTTCATAGTGTGGGACATCAACTTGATCGAACGATAGTTGTCACAGCTTCTGGTATCTCCCTTTCCCTTGTACATTGGAAGAAGAAAACTTTCCCTCCATTGATTAGGCAAACTGTAACCTCTTATAAGTTTGGAGATAAGAATCGTGAGCCAGCTCAACCCGATGTCTCCCATATTTTTTTAAAACTCATATGGTACCTCGTCTGGCCCAATCGCTTTGCCTTTTTTGGAGTTCTTAACTGCCTCCCTAACTTCTTCGACTGTGACGTCGGATACTTCCGTAAAGTTAGGTGCAGCTGTTGGAAAGTGGCACCGAGGAAACTGTTCATTCAAAAGATCATCACAATACTGTCGCCACCTGTGAAGAATTTTGTCGTCATCCACAAGTAGCATTCCTTGAGCATCATTTATGAACTTCGGCGAACGAATCTCCTACGCATATCTCCTTCCCTGAGCGGCTAATTTGAAAATGGTTGCTCCCTTATTCAAGTTGCTTTGTCTTAGCTCTTGGATTGCCTGAGTTGCTTCAGCGGCTGGGGCAGAATCTCTTCCAGCTCTCGATACAGGCCCTCCGTACTTTTTGCTTGAAGTTGGGCGCACTTTTTCTTCGCTTCTTTTCTGCAGCTCTTGTATTCCATTTTGAGACGCGCTTTTTCATTTGTATTTCTTGAGGGGCACTTCGACCAAGCTTGGAAAGCTGCTTTCTTCTTTCTAATCACTGCTTTAGCTTCATCATCCCACCACCAGGTTTCTTTAGCTTGTTGGTGGTGTCCTTTTGAGACTCCTAACAGTGATTTGGCCCTCTCTAAGCAGGTTCGTTGTAGGCGATCCCACATATTTTGTGCCGTGATTGCATTTGAAACTGCGTCGTGGTATTACACAGCTGACTTTGCATATACGAAATGAATTGCTGTCCTTTGGTTTTCTCCAGATTGTACCACTTGATTCTCCTAGGAGCCTTTGTTTGTTTGACTTCCTTCACCGCATCCGTAAAAAGTTCTGTTAAAAGAAGACGGTGTTGTTGAGTGGCAGCTTCTCCTAGTATCACTTTGCAGTCTTTCACCCAAGATTTCATGTAATTGGTTACCAAATGATAATCAATCTGGGTTTCATTTCCTCCTCTGCTGTAAGTGATAAGGTGTCGGTCTTGTTTGATGAACATTGTATTTAGTACGATTAGACCGTATGACTTGCACATATTTAGAATATCTTCACCAGGAGTGTTCCTGATGGTGCCGAATCCCAAACCTCCATGGCAGTCTTCATAATCCTCGTTTGTCTTCACGACATGTCCATTCAAATTTCCTCCAACAAACAAATACTCTTCTTTTGGGATGTTCTTAAGTAGGTTATGAAAATCAAGCCAGAATGCATCTTTTTCCTACTGCTCACACCCTATTTGGGGAGCATATTTACTGATTATATTCCAGACCTTTCCTTCCATCACCAATTTAAGAGACATCAAAATGTCACTGGACTTCAAAATGGTCAACACGCTGTTACATAAACTTTGGTCAAGGATGATACCGACTCCGCTCCTACCTTGTTCTGTTCCATAGTAGAACATCTTGCAAGCCTTGGTCTTTGCATCTAAGAAACGGGCTTTGTTTGCTGTGTTTCGCCATTTCGTTTCCTGAACACACAAGATGTCCAATCGCCTCCTTCTCATCATCTCTTCGAGTTCGAGACTTCTACCAGTCATACTTCCAACGTTCCAACTCGCGACTCTAAATTTTCGCCCAACTCGTCGCATTACTTTGCTAGCCCCCGGAATCCGTATAGCTCTGACCCGATCATTGCTGCTCGGTCCAGGATCAGCTCCATGCATAGCAATGGAACTGCCTGGCGGGGTAGTGCTTCTTATGTTTGCAAGTACTTCCATAATGGTCAAAATTTTTCAAAAATTTTCCTTTCATCCTTTTCGACACATGCATGCTCCATTTAATGAGTTTGATTTCCCTTTTACTACACCGGTGATCTCCACTCGTGTAAACCCCGGGATCTGCATGCACACTTGGGGAGAGTTTTTAGGTGGTATGTGTGTCGCTAGACTCACTTTGATGTTAGTCGTCTAGATATGATTGTTCCTTTAGTCGCCTTTTACGACAAGCGGGGAGGCGCTGCAGTGCTATTCTAACCCGACCCTGCAAGGGTGCACGGGGACTAAATTTACTCCGACATTTAACCCATTCTATTAGTTATAATTCCTATTAGGACCAGCAATAGTACCAATACAATAAAATATCTAATAAAGGATATCAGCATCACCCTCATACCCATACGAGTCTCAGCAGATTCCACAAGAAACTTATGCAGACACAAATGTAACTTCAATTGTCTCGAACTTTCGATAGTTAATTGCAGTTCATTAAACTGATTCGAATACGAATAACGTATCCGAATAACGCATCCTTAATTGTAACTCATCTCGTATTCATAATATCCACTTTCTGGATGCGGAATTATTTTAATACACAAATCATTTACAGTGAAATCTCCCTTGGGCGGACAGCCATGGTGCAGAAGTTTTTGTCCGCCTAAGGGAGTTGTCCGTTTAAGGGAAATCAAACTAAAACACAAAATTTTAAATATAATTTGCTGGTGCTTTGAAATCTGTGATTCCTAAGCGCGTTGCAACTTCTGTTGCCTGATGTCTCATTGCTCTTCCTGATATCCTAAAACCTTTGTTTCGAGATGCATTGAACCACTCGAAAATATTTTTATCAAGGCAGTTTGACGAAATAAATCGTCTTTTAAGATGAGTTGCATTGTAGTTTGACTGCCATTCACTCAAAAGCTCATTCTTTTTTTTCAGTAGATCAGCAACTTGGGTTTTTTCTTATTTTAAATTCTGTTGCTTTTTCTCGTATGATTTTTTTTTATATATTTTTGACTAAAGCTAATTACGTCTACCTTTCCCTTTAAAGTCAAAGTTCTCTTTTTTGGTGACATCCAAAAAATATATTTCTATTAAATCTACATAGGTAAAAATTATTAAAAGAATTTTAAACTGCCTGAGCCCAAATAAACTAAAATAAAAAAATTAACCCTTTTTTACGTCCAAACAAGATCAATTCCACAACATGAATGAGATAATAAATATATTAAAAGATCCAATACATACATGCCAATCCTTCAAATCAAATACTCATTCAACAGTTACACAAAATTAACACATACATAATGGAGCTTCTGGACTCGCAACTGGCACGTATGTACATATTTTTCAAAGAATTTGATGCTCGCTGAAAACTGCAATTTAAAAAAAAATACCGCTGCCAAAATTATCAGCGTGATCAATTATCAGCGTGTTCAATCCTGCTCTGGTGTACGTCTAAGAGAAAATATTTTGTCTTTCATACGTGCAATTTCTGTCCGCGTTCGTCCAAGGGAGTGTCCGTCTAAAGGAAACTGAAAACAATGAAACTTATATGGAGCAATTTCCGTGCAAAAAAATTTGTCCGTCTAAGGGAAGTGTCCGCTTAAAGGAGGTGTCCGTAAAGGGAGATTTCACTGTACATACTTTCTCAAGTAACTTAGTTAATAGTTGTAAATAAAAGTATTATTGACTTTTGTTTGCTAACAAACACATTTCATTCGAAAAGAAAGAAGGAAAGAAAAAAAAAAGCTATGAGATTGCTCACACCCCTTATCTTGTATTCCCTTATGAAATTGTGATATCATCAAATAGTGATACCTACATTCCAGAGGGAAGAACACTGAACACTCAGAGAATAGAAATTACACATAGACGAAAATTCTTTCACGTTGCTCGCCCTGTCTTTCAATAATTAAATTCTTACATTTGCCAAAGTTGAACTACGAAAGATTTGCTCCTCTCATTTGCTATTGGCATTTCATTGCGGGTAGAGATGTTAACCGCGAATTTTATTAAGTCATACTTTTCTAATCTTGCAGAATCCGATTTTAAGGAGCGCCTTATCGGTAATGTAAAGAAGGAGGTCAAGCAATTGATGGAAGAGGCTGTAACGAAAAAGTATATACACGAGGATAGCAGTTCAGTGACATCGTTGTGTGCAGCAGTTGAAGCTTGTCTAAGTCAAGGCTTGAAACGACGGGCCCTTGGTCTTTTTAAAACGTCATCAACAACGGCGCTTCTTCAAAAAATTGCTAAAAACTGTCCCGAAGCAGACTACATAAGCCAGAAAGTTCAAGACATTGAAAATGTTGAACCAAGCAAACGATCTTCGTCAAGCAGTGACAGTTTAATAAAACCACAAATACTGAAAAAGAGCAGCAGTAGTTCGGTGACAACGATAAATGCAATTCCACCGGCTCCAGTTGTGAAGTAAGATAATTGAGATAAGTTGTTCAAAATATGATTCGAAAATTTCCTTGCAGATACCTTTGGATAAGATTGGCTCTTTATGAAAAGCGTCTGTCGAAGATAATCGAACATTTGGTAAACAACGCCAGTAACTATTACGAGCGTGATGCATTGGTTTCCAATTCAGACTACGGATCAATTTTAAGTTCACTTCTTGTTGGGCCATGTGCTTTGGAGTTTACACGGGCCAAGACGGCTGATCATTATTGGTCTGATCCACATGCTGATGAATTGGTATTTTGAATTTGAATAACTAAATTAATTTCAGGTCTTTAATCTATTATCACTTCTCTTAGGTTCAGCGCCACAGAATTAGTTCGGGTAATCGAACGCCACCATCATGCCAAAGACCAATAATAAATTTTAAGAGAAGTCTTCATACAAGCTCTGAAGATTGCAGCAGCGGGTCGTTTAAGTCAAGCTCTTCAGCAAGTGCGGCTAAAGATTATGTGGAATCATTGCATCAGAACTCTAGAGCAACTCTTCTTTATGGAAAGAACAACGTTATGGTTTTGCCAGTAAGTGTCATTTTAGCATTGCGTGTTTTTGTTCTTCCTTTGAAAAATATTTGAAATCAAGAAAACTGACTAGATTTCGACTGAATCCCAGGCCTTGAATTAAATCTCGAATCAGCTTCTCAGCAATTAAACCACCGAAGGCATTTTTCAGTCATTTCTGATTAGAAAAGGTTTCCTATTGGTCTATCTAAAATAAGCTCATTGCATTTGTTTCAGTTGAAAATTTCCTGGCGTTGCCCGAGCTCGCTCGAATTTTAAGTTGTTTTTAGTAGTGTTTCTGAAACGAAAAGTTGAAATAGTTTCATAAGCAATGACGATAACGATGACTCTTATTGGGATTAGATAAAATACTAATTTTTTAAAAGCAACAGTTATAAGCAATCAACATCCCCTTTGCAAACGAAGCCATACGTCTTGGAGTTATCCTAGATAACAAGCTTCTTTGGTCTAAACATGTCGAGTTAAAGACTGCAAGCACTGTCAGTCTTCTGGCAATGTAAGGGAGCGTGTGGCAACTGGCAAGACATTTAAAGAACAATTTGTCTTGGCTGTACTGGGGCCCTTTTATACCTACATCATGGGGTGTACTCTCAAGACCATTTCTCGTTTAAAGAGGTGTGGTCTCTGGCGCAATTCGCACTGGAGTTTTGAGGTACTCGCCAGAAGCATATCTTTTGACTCACGTCTAATGGATATGCCGTCCGACATGATTATTATACAATGGTCAAACTGCGGAAAAAATACACAGCCAACTTTCCACTTTCCACTTTCCTTCGGTTTAGGCTTGGTCCACTCTAGAATCTGAGCCAGGAAAGGATTGTTATCGAATCTTCACAGATGGTGCCAAAACCGATGATGGATCTGGCGGTGGTGCCTTTGTGGAGAGCGATGACATACGACTCTACGCGTCTTTAGGCTCATACGCATCCGTCTTCCAAGCGGAG
Organism: Melanostoma scalare; assembly: GCA_949752695.1. Lineage (NCBI taxonomy): Eukaryota > Metazoa > Arthropoda > Insecta > Diptera > Syrphidae > Melanostoma > Melanostoma scalare. The sequence continues at coordinate 74,674,459 of OX456985.1, forward strand.
GCGTATGCTATCCAAGTGGCTATAAATTACGTTACGAACAATGGCTGAATGAATTTTCTCGGACCACTACCTTGGTGTCCTTCCAATTTTCCTTGAAATCTATGCCGTCAGCGGTAAGCATTGAAGACCATAAGCAGCAATGCCAAGAATTTATCAGAACCGCTGCCTCTGAGGTCCTGGGTTTCACTCGGCCCCCAAAACGAAACCTATGGATCGATGAAGAATGCAGGCAGGCAAAAAATGCAGCCAAACATAAAGCACGACAAATGTTGATGCAGAAACGAACAAGGACTGCTTTTTATTTTTTTTTTTTATTTTTTTTTTTTTATTTATTCATCAAGCAGAATATATACAAGGTCACTAATACATACTCTTATAGACTAATTGAGAAGATACATAGAAGCTGCATGCTTTGCTTTATATAATTAGATAAATACTTACATACTAACCACCAGGATAAAGAACAATTAAGTGATACATCACATTTTTTTTAAATAAGTCACGACTAATATTATTTAGAAAGTCAATATGACTGCTTACTAGATTTGCTTGTTTCAAGCACCGTGTCACCGGTTCATTGAGTCCATAGTTTACTCTATGAAAAGGTTCAAAAAATAATCTATGAACTCGCAGCCCTCTTAGAGGAACATTTATTTTTACCAACGAAAGTAGAAAGGAGCAATCAATTCGATAAGCAAAAATATCACGAATAAAAACTATCTCAAAGTATCGTCTTCGAGTTTTAAGTTGTTGAAGGTCAAGGAGGTTACATCTTGTACCATAAGAAAGCATTCGAATATTCCAATTAAGTCTATATACTGCAGTTCTGGTAAAACGTTTTTGGATACTTTCAACTCGATTAGAATGAACAGCATAGTATGGGTTCCATACCACACAGCCATATTCAAGTACGGGCCTAACATAGCAGTAATATAACGCCTTGAGAGTGAAAGGATCCGAGAATTCTTTGGAATTTCGGGATATAAAACCTAATAAAGAGTTAGCTTTAGCTACAATATAGTCGATATGCAAAGTAAGAGTTAATTTGGAGTCAAAGATGACTCCTAAATCCTTTTTTTTGGAAACCATTTGAAGATTGATTCCGTTTATTGAATAGGTGAAATCTGACAATTCAAGGCCACGACGAAAGGTTATATAATCACATTTAGACACGTTAAGATGTAATTGGTGTGAAGAACACCAGCAAAGTAGCCTATCTAAATCGTTTTGAAGTAGAACTCGATCAGATACCGTTCTAATACATTTTTGTAATTTAATATCGTCTGCAAACATAAGACAGAGAGACGATTCAATGATTTGAGGGATGTCATTAACAAAAAGAAGAAAAAGCAAAGGTCCTAGGTGGCTTCCTTGAGGAACACCAGAGGTAACAGATATTGGAAGAGACAAAGCTGAATTTAAGTTGACGCATTGGGTTCGACCTACCGGATATGATTCTAACCATAGCAGAAAGCTCGAATGAAAACCTAATGCAGATAGTTTAGCTACTAAGATATAGTGATTAACTCTGTCAAAGGCCTTAGAGAAATCTGTGTAGATAACATCAGACTGAAAACCACACTCAACGTTACTTATAACCTCATTACAAAGAATTGTTAAATTAGTTACTGTAGACCTTCCAGAGACGAAACCATGTTGAAACGGGGAAATTATATCTTTTGTCATGAAAGTCAATTTGCTATAAACGATTTTTTCAAATAACTTCGGAATAGTTGAAATTTTACTTATAGGACGATAATTGGTGACATCTTGCTTGGGTCCCGATTTGTGAATGGGAATAATATAAGAGATTTTCCAATCACTCAAAAAATGGCCCGTTTTCAGAGATTCATTAAACAGTCGAGTTAATGGTTCGGAAAGAGCAGTAAAACATGATTTTAAGAGAATTGGAGGAAAACCATCAGGGCCCGATTTTTTATCACAATCAAGTTCACATAGGGCTCTTTCAACATCTGAGTTACTTAAAATTATGGAACTGATATTGACTTGATTTACTGGAGTGGTAGGAGAAAAATTTGGAGGTGTGTTCGAAGAAGAATAAACCGACTGAAAAAAATTTGAAAACATATTATTTATTTCAATAGGGTCACTTGAATTCTTCCCTGAGTAGTGCATGCTGCTGGGAATACCATTTGAACCTCTTTTACTATTGACGAAGCACCAAAAACGTTTGCTGTTTTTCTTTAGATCCATTTCGGTGCGATAAATATAGTCTTTATAAAGAAAATTTTTTAGTACATCTAATTCCTTCTGTAGTCGCAGATAATTATTTAGAAAAGAAATATTATTATTAGATTTTCGAAAGATTGCATAGTCTTTTATTGAACCAGAATGGTTTGGAATTCTTTCGAATGACAACTTTAGGTACAAAACGATCAATAGCTTCACTTAAGGAACTACTTAGAAAGTTATAAGCATCCAATAGACTTTCATTGTCAAAAATACAATGCCAATCAAATGTACTGATGTAATTACTAATCGAATGATAATCACTCTTATTAAGTTCGTATTTAAACTTTTCTTTCTCATAATGTTTATGATAATGAAAAGATTTAAAAATAATACAAAGAGATAAATGATATATTGTATTTGGAAAAACTGGACCAATAGTTGTGTTAGCATTTGAACATAGTTTTTTATCAACAAAGATCAAGTCCAGGAAGTGATCAAAACTATTACAAAACTTGTTTATTTGTAGAAGATCGAATTCGACTAAAGAATCACTAAAAACATTAAATAGAATTAAATTACCTTCATCATGGTCAAAAACCCAATTTACATTGCATAAATTGAAGTCACCTAAAATAATTGGACTTTGGTTGGAATTTAAATTATTTAAAATAAACTTGCAATTTTCGACATGCAATTTGTATAATTCAAAAGAACTACCTGGTGGTATATAACTTAAAATAATGAAGACATCTCTTATAGACACACACACAGCAATTTGATCAACATCCAAATCAGATGAAAACGTAGGTAGCTGAATCTCGTGGCATACAAGAGAAGAGCGAACGGCAATAAGTACACCGCCCCCTCTAATCTTATTAGTTTTAATCATGCATCTATCCTTACGAAATACGGTGAAGAGATTATCATCGAACAGTTCTGCATTTGAATAGTCATTGTTAAGCCAAGTTTCAGTTAAAGCGAAAATATCATATTGCATTGTAGATGAATACAAATTTAGTTTATTTGTTTTTGTACGTAGACCACCAGTATTCTGATAATAAAGGAGAAAGTCTTTGTTAAAAGGTTGCATATGAGCAGTAGATGGTGTTATAGAGCAAGGCCCTCTCAGCTGTTGTTGGGTCGTTGTTTCTTGTTGCGAAAAAAATCATGAACTACTGTATGCAAAGGCCAAAATGATCTTTTGCATATCAAATTGTAGAGCTCAAGGTTCCTTCCGACTCTAATTTCGAATGAAGAGTAATCTTTTTCCGGTGTCATGATAAATTTTCGAATCGTAAGGTTCGACATGCAAACTGGTGGAACATTTTTCAAAATATAATTTTGTATTAAATCCTCCGAAGCTGATGGAGAAAGTCGAGAAACAAAAATACTCTTTACAGGTGGTAAAGCCGTGAGTTCTTCAATAAAACATTGATTCGAGGCAGAATTAGATTCAGTGGAAACAATTGTTACCGAGTTGGAAGACCCCTCATCCGTTATGGAAGCTATTGGGGCATCCAGTGGCTCACTAACATTGCATTCTCTAGAAGAATTAGGTCTAAGAGAAGAGTAGTCACTTACTTGGGATTGAACGTTTAAGCTAACTCCTTTGCCAGCTGTTGAACGTAGTACTCTTGTACTTGAAGTTGGAGCTACAAGACTTTGAAGACTTTTTTGCTTGAATTTCTTATGTTGATGTTTATGGTGTTGTTGCTGTTCCTGCGGCTCTAATTGTTGCTGTTGCTGTTGTTGTTGCTGTTGCTGTTGCTGTTGCTGTTGCTGTTGCTGTTGCTGTTGCTGTTGCTGTTGCTGTTTCTGTTGCTGTTGCTGTTGCTGTTGCTGTTGCTGTTGCTGTTGCTGTTGCTGTTGCTGTTGCTGTTGCTGTTGCTGTTGCTGTTGCTGTTGCTGTTGCTGTTGCTGTTGCTGTTGCTGTTGCTGTTGCTGTTGCTGTTGCTGTTGCTGTTGCTGTTGCTGTTGCTGTTGCTGTTGCTGTTGCTGTTGCTGTTGCTGTTGCTGTTGCTGTTGCTGTTGCTGTTGCTGTTGCTGTTGCTGTTGCTGTTGCTGTTGCTGTTGCTGTTGCTGTTGCTGTTGCTGTTGCTGTTGCTGTTGCTGTTGCTGTTGCTGTTGCTGTTGCTGTTGCTGTTGCTGTTGCTGTTGCTGTTGCTGTTGCTGTTGCTGTTGCTGTTGTTGTTGCTGTTGCTGTTGCTGTTGTTGTTGCTGTTGTTGTTGTTGTTGTTGTTGTTGTTGTGGTTGTTGTTGTGGTTGTGGTTGTGGTTGTGGTTGTGGTTGTGGTTGTGGTTGTGGTTGTGGTTGTGGTTGTGGTTGTGGTTGTGGTTGTGGTTGTGGTTGTGGTTGTGGTTGTGGTTGTGGTTGTGGTTGTGGTTGTGGTTGTGGTTGTGGTTGTGGTTGTGGTTGTGGTTGTGGTTGTGGTTGTGGTTGTGGTTGTGGTTGTGGTTGTGGTTGTGGTTGTGGTTGTGGTTGTGGTTGTGGTTGTGGTTGTGGTTGTGGTTGTGGTTGTGGTTGTGGTTGTGGTTGTGGTTGTGGTTGTGGTTGTGGTTGTGGTTGTGGTTGTGGTTGTGGTTGTGGTTGTGGTTGTGGTTGTTGTTGTTGTTGCTGTAGCTGTTGATGTTGCCATAGATGTTGTTGTGGCAGCTGCTGATACAGCTGATGCTGCTGTTCATATTGTTGTTGTTGTTGCGAATGTTGGAGATGTTGATTTTGGACAGTAGGTTTGGGTGACGGAGTCAAAAGTATTAGTGGTTGTTGTACAAATTTACTTGGCGAGAAAATATCAGGTTCAATGACTTTAAAAGAATTCGCCATAACTTCATAGTTTAAGACATCAAAATCAAAGACATCTTTGAGGTCGCCAAAAATCACATGAGCACTATTGAAAAGCTTCTTTAACTTCACTATCTTCCAATAAATCTTATCAATCGAAATTTTTTCATGGGCTTTACAATAAAATTTAAGACCCGGAACAGAATTGAATTTTTGACCAGTACAACGAGAATTACAAGGAGAAAAGAAGGAAGGAACACCTAATTTTCAAAATGAAAAAAAGCAGAATGAGAAGCACCAGCTTGGGTTTGATGGTCAATGAGGGCAAAACGAAGTATATGTTGTCATCAAACAAGGACACAGAACATCGACGAATTGGACAAAACTTCACAGTAGACAGATGACAGACATAATTTCGAGGTAGTACAGGACTTCGTCTACCTAGGATCCGCTGTAGACACGGACAACAACATCAGCGCGGAGATCAAACGGAGAATAACTCTTGCCAACCGTTGCTTCTTTGGGTTAAGAAGGCAGTTAAGAAACAAAACCCTCTCTAGATAAACTAAGGTAACTCTTTATAAGACCATAATCATCCCTCAATCAACCCTTGGTCGTTTCGAAAGAAAAATACTCCGAATGATCTTTGGTCCAGTATGCGAAGACAATGTGTGGAGAAGAAGATACAACAACGAGCTGTATGAGCTCAACCGCGACATTGGCATAGCCAGAAGAGTACGCATCTGAGACTACGATGGTTGGGCCATGTAGACCGGATAGACCTAAACGCTCCCACCCGACTTGATCTCGACAGCACATTGCAGGGAAATCGTGGAAGGGTATCCCTCGTCTTAGGTGGCGCAGTCAATTCGAAGATGATCTCACACGACATAGAGTGCAAAACTGTCAAACTCAACTAACTAAACTTAACTATGCAAGAAACAATTATAACCTTGAACGAGTTCAACTGGAAAAACCTCTACAAATTTGTATATCAACTCTACAAGTATAGAACTCTACTGATAACGGAATATGATTAACTTTGCAAATTTTTTAACTAAGTAATAAAAAAAAAAAAACAAGCTTAATAATAACAATAAAATAAAAAAAAAAACTATATATATATATATTTAAATGTTTTTTGAATAAAATTGCTAACCGAGCTGACGGCAATGCCATAGCTTTAAATTCATTCATTATATTATAAACCAACTATGGAAAAACAAAATAAAATGAATTACTTACTTACTTACTTACTTAGAGTGCAAAACTGAAGAAAGTCGCCCGAAATAGAAGGCGTTATCGGAGGATGTTGGTTGAAGCCCAGGCTCACCCCGAACTGTAGTGCCCACCTAATAAAGTATGTAAGCTCTGAATCTATGCATAAATAAGTCTCAAAAACGCGATTCGTACAAGCTAGAATGTTTAGCTGGATTTTTTCTGGAATTTTTTTGAAAAAAATCACTTTTATTGGTATTGTTACTCAAATTTTTTTCAAAACAAATAGATTTTACAAAGCAACTATTACCACCGTCTTCAATTTTTTAAATCAAAAAGCTTTCGTTTTTTTCATCGTTTCGCTTTTCAGTAAAAAATATATAACACTCCTAAGTCTTAAAGTTTTAGGCTCCACCACTGTTTCGGTAAGAAAAACCTCAGCTTTTTACTTTGACTTCTCAATTCAGCTCTATAGCATACAATACCTCGATTAACAACCTCACCCTTCTATTACTGTTCAACGTTAACAGCTCTGCTGCTTGGTTAATACGAAACAGTTCGTTTCGGATCTCAAAGCTAAGTGTTATATTATTTTCTTTGCCTCCTAAAAGACACATTTGTTTGTCAGCACCACCCGATTGTGAAATAATGTTTCTCCTAACCCAGTGTTCTACAATCAGCCAACATTTTGCTTTGCAGTTTAACGAATCTATAGATGTTTCTGACTGTGCACAGTTTGTGGTATTTGTGCGCTTTGAAGCAGATGACAGTATCACGGAAGAAATCTTATTTCGCAAAGCACGTCCTGCAAACACTACTGGTCAGTTTTGGGCGATATATTTTTGGAAAGCACTTGCAACTACGATATTGATTGGAAAAAATGTATCGCAATTTATAGCGATGGCGCTAAAGCTATGACTGGCAAAAGTAGCGGACTCATTGCAAAATTAAAAGCGATAATACCAAACATATCCTGGACACACACTGTTTTCTTCATCGAAAGGCTCTAGCTGCTAAGATGGTAGGTACCTTCTGATTTAAATAACGTGCTCATGGAGGTATTAAAAATTGTGAATTCTATCAGAGGCAAAGCTTTGCAAACCCGGCTATTCAGAATCGTTTGTGAAGATATGGGCTCGCTTCATCAAAATCTCCTTTATCACACGGAGGTCAGGTGGCTATCCAAAGGAAAGGTACTAACAAGAGTTCTGGAACTGAGAGCCGAATTATTGTTCTTAAAAAATGCAAAATCTGAATATGCGTATCGTTTTTCTGATCCTATTTGGATCTTGAAATTTGCGTTTTTGGCAGATCTTTAAAGCCGCCTTAATAATTAAAAAACAAGAACCTTCAAGGAAGAGAAGAAAATATTTTAACTGCCAAAGATAAATTAAAAGCATTTCACGCAAAGCTTCATTTGTGGTCAACCTCTCTGCAAAACAAACACAAACACTTTTCCAAGTGTTCAGAAGATTGTTGAAGATAATGCAACAGACCAAAGTTTTGCAGTATCAGCTCACATTCCTTGTATGATACAGAGCTTGTATAGTCTACAGTCGAATCTTTTGACATACTTTACGGATTTGCACTCTGAAGCTGACAATGGGCGTCGATGGATTTTAAACCCTTTTTTGAACAAATCAATAGATCTGGCTGATGTCACCACAAAAACGAAAGAATGTCTTCTAGATTTGGCTGCAGATGACAGGCTTAAAATGGAATTTCGTTCGCAAAGTGTCGACGTATGGATGAAAAGAAAAAAATAAACAAGCGCATCCTTCTCACAAAAAATTGTGTTTTTGTTGTGTTAGAACCTCTACTTTTTCTCTAGCCGGTGACCCTTCGAGTAAGGTTTCGCGACGCTCTAAGGGTCGCGACCCACAGATTGAAAAGCACTGTACCTAACCTATCGTTACTAATCCACTTTCAAAATCCAACAGAATTTTAACCGACTAAATTGATTTCTGATTTATTTTTTCTAAGTTGAGACGCATATGTGTATATGTATGTTGTATCTTTGCTTTTCTTCCCTCTTTTTGTACGATTCGATATCATTTTTAAACTTGGTGAAAAATATCACAGCGTTTAAAAGAAATAAATAAGAAAATAATCTAATCTAGAAATACGGCGTTAAAAAGGTCCTTACTTCAAGAGATCTTGGATTGGTTAGTTTGAGATTTTCAGCGAAGAGTCCTGTACCGTCATCTTTATGGATTTTATAATCATATGTATACATGTGTTTCGTCGACTCCAGAGTTATTGTTTGGCTTCTTTGTAATTTTTTTTTTACTGGGAGAACATTTGGAGAACGGTATATAAAATTCAGGACAGCGTGATAGTTTGTGTAAAGATCATATGTTTCATGTTTCAGAAGAATCTGAGCATGGCTTTTAGAGGTTCATCTTAGTAAGCTAAATTTTTTGTTTAAGGTTAAGCAGAGCCCGAAAACCTATACTGGGAGCGGTTCTTCTTGCAAAAGCTAGAACAATGATATCTACGAACTTTAAAAAGAAAACCAATTTAAACTTCAGATTCTATATTTTGATAAGTAGTATACTTTTCGATGGGCTTTAAAATGTTTTAAATCAGTCCCAAATGTTTCAAGATCTTCTGTTCTATGAATATTAATTATTTCCACCTAATTTTTTTTTGCAGAAGGATATGGACGAACCCATGCCAGGCTATTTAAGTTTGCATCAAAACCTTCAATTTTTGACGATAAAATGGACACCGAATCAACTAATGAACGGTTACAACGAAGCAGAAGGTACTGACAAAAGCTCTTACTGGGCATATGCACTCAATATAAACGTCGACGACATTGTTTACGTTCATTGCCATCAGAATCGAGGTGAAGATACTGGAGGTACCATAATACTAGTTGGGCAAGACGGAGTTCAGCGTCCACCAATACACTTCCCTGAAGGTGGTCATATGCAGGCATTTTTAAGTTGCCTTGAAACTGGTCTTTTGCCACATGGGCAATTGGATCCACCATTATGGTCGCAGCGTGGTATTGGCAAGCTCTTTCCTTGGCCAAAGTTCGGCCGTCGGCGTATCTTGCCGTCAGTAATGGAGTCAACTGAAGAGACTCCAATTGATTACGTCTTCCGAATAGTTAGCAAGAGCAACCATCAGGAGTTTTGTGAGTTAAAAAAGCAATAATATGCAACCTCAATTGAATTTGGTTATTTTCTTTGGTAGTGGCTTCCCATCCCATTCTTGAAATAGGAAGAACAAGCCCAAGACGTGCGTTGCTAAGTAGCTGTTCCACAAATGGAAGCAGCGATGGCTCAAGCAAGAGCATGTCCATTGACCAAGCGCTGTCTGAGTCCCCAAAGGTAAAGTTGTGCCCTTTTTCCAAAAAAATTAAGATATTTTTGAATGACAATTTCCATTTTAAGGTTGTGCATAATCAGACGGCAAGCATAGAGCTTGTTTGCTCCACCATGAGACGCCAAATAATTTCCAGAGCTTTCTATGGATGGCTGGCGTATTGCAGACATTTGTCAACAGTTCGAACTCATCTCTCGGGGTTGGTTAATGGACGGATAACACCTGATTGTATACAATAGAAACTTAAGATGTTTTTAACATGCTTCAAGATAAACTCATTTCAGTGGGAGGAGATGAAGAGGGTCTAACCAGGGCAAGATGGGAAGAATTACAAGAAGACGGTGTCATCTTGGATGATGTTGAAGTCTATCGGTTGGTTTACTTTGGGGGCATTGAACATGAGCTTCGCAAAGAAGTGTGGCCCTATCTACTTGGCCATTATAGGTAAGTGTGAGGAAGTATGTATGACAATATGTAATTAGTGCTAATGAATTTTTGTTGCTTGATCAAGTTTCGGATCAACGACAGCAGAACGACAAAAGCTTGACGAGACTACTAAACATTACTATGAGACTACAATGAGTGAATGGCTAGCTGTGGAGGCGATAGTTCGTCAGCGTGATAAAGAGAAAAATGCTCAAGCTAAAGCAAAGCTTAGCTCTGGGAGTGGTGGAAATGCGGACAAGGCCAAAGGCGATCTGGAGGCTGACGTTGACAATGATGTTTTCGAAGAAAATGACGATTCCTCAGATATATCTGATCCTGGAGACTATGGCGAAGACGATATCGTCGAAGACCAAGACAAACCCCGAGATGTTAAACAGAGCTCGGATTCGGGTAATGTCGATGACGAGGATGTTTTGGATAATCCACCAGATGCCAAATGTGAGCCAAGCTGCGAAATTGAAACTGATGAACTTAAGATTCAGGAAAACTGTTTTGCAAATGATGATGCTCTAGCACAAGACGACAACGCTGAAATAGACGGCAACCAGGAGGAGACTACTGCTATGAGCAACCTTTCCATACCCAGATCTCCTTCGACTTCTTCCTATGAAACTGTAGGCAATGAGTTTACTGACACAGCGGACATTCCCAGCAATCTTATCCAGAATGAACATCCAACGAATCTTCCCGAGTTTCATAGTGTAGACGATATTCAGGGTCAACTAAATGATGCCATTGAAGAGCAGCAATGTTCCTTGGAGAACCAGATACCAATTGACCAAGAGAATGAAAATGACAACAACGAAATTGTGCCGCCACATGCGGCAGTGATCATAACCAATGCTTCAATCGATATTGCACATTTTGAAAAAGATGGAAGTCCCGATCGGAAGAAAACAGGTCTGATGTCACCTGTCAACGAGGATGGAAATTCATTAGACGCACTTCAGGAGCCAAAGTCAGCCTGTGTGTCACCTGCAAGTTCAAATGGAGGAGTTTATACTGTAAGTTGAAATTATATCATGACTTTTGGTTGTTATTTGTGTTGGTTCTTTTTTAAGTGTGAGCTTTTGGAGAATTTTGGGCTGAACTTACATCGCATAGAGAAGGACGTTCAGCGATGTGACCGCAACTATTGGTATTTTGCAAACGAGAATTTAGACAAGCTTCGCAATGTTATTTCCACGTGAGATTCAAAAGAAAGCTCGCCAAATATTTTAGTGAATCTAACGTGTCATTTGTTGAACTTTGTAGATATGTGTGGGAGCACTTGGACATTGGCTATATGCAAGGAATGTGTGATTTAGTTGCTCCACTTTTGGTCATATTCGATGATGAATCATTGAGCTATGGTTGTTTTTGTAAGCTTATGGAACGCATGGTCGAGAACTTTCCGAATGGTGGTGCTATGGATATGCATTTTGCAAACATGAGGTGAGTAGTGACTTCGATACAACTTGTTTTTTTTTTGCTCTAACCATCCTAAGTTTTTCTTGCAAATATCTTTATCTTTGGCGGACACTCCAGGCTTGTGCACAATCATGAAGGGCGGTGCATGAAGCGGATGTTCACTCGTGAATAAAATATAAAGTCACAAATTGAATTTTCTGCAAAATTGGCAGTGTCTCAAGCATCCAATCTTCCTTGTGTCTAAACACCTCTTTATTCAAACCATTTTTAGGCTTTTTTAAAGCGGACTATAAATGTCTATGTTTCTAAGAAAAATTCTTTACGTCTTTAAGAGAGGGCAGGGGATTTGCTAAGAGCATGTTTGATGCGACATTGAGCCTTGCGGCATGTTAACTTGTAAGGCTGTGTCCGGTTATAACACAGATTACGGAGCTATAAAGCAGTCTTCTTAGGGATAACAAACCTGTGCACCTGTGGTACGCTTTGCATCATGGTTTGGCATGATCTTACAGGTGGTTGTGTTTGTCCATCTAGTATATGTTGTCCTTGTCTTTATAGCATCCTACTTAAGCATAAGTTTACACGTAGCGATAGGCATGCTAATTCTCATACTGTCGGGAAACGTTGAAAGTGAAGTTCTTTTCCTGCGGGTTTAACGACTGCAGTTACTACAATGTCTCTGTGCCCTGGATCCCCAAAAAGGTAAACGTTAAACTGTTCTGTTAACTCCATAAGAGACGATCGACAGTCGCGCGTCGCGGGTCGTTTCAGAGTCAGAAAGAGAATAGAATCAAAGAATATTCCCGACTTAGTTAAGGATTAAATAAATAAATAGGGTGGCGCAACGGAGCGAGGAGCCACTGGGCCTAGCGCATTGTTTTTCCACTGGGATCCTTACGTTTTGGATTACATTTGACTTTTTTATATATTTTGTTTTTTTTTGACGGACGACATTCATAAGGCAAGTCATTTATATAAAAATAAAAAAGTAAGGGCCCTAAGCGGCTACCTTGCGGTACTTCACATGTAATGTTAATGGCTGCTGGTAAATAAGTTTTAAACTTCACCTGTTGACTTCGACTATCCAAGTACAAAAACATAGAGTTCATATTCAAATATTCAAAGAGTTTCGGGACTGAGCTCAATTTTGCATTGTCCCTGTTGTTGGAAGCAATAGATGGAGATCCAGACTTGTGAAGAGGTAAAATTGTTGATTTGTTGACGTCTGAATCTTCGAAAAATATATCACAAGACTCCACACAAAGATTTAGAACATCTTCGAAGTATGCAGGGATATCATGGCCAGGTCTCAGGGGAAAGAGGGTCTTTAACTTTTCGGCAGATAGCTTCTTCATCCGACTTCACCTTCTGTGAAAGATGTAGGTTGCTAAGTATTTGTGTTGATAATTATCAAGAAAATATCATGTTCACTATCCTCAATAGATTTGTAAACTTTTTTCAAGTACTCGGCAAGTTAGTTCTAAGTCTTAGTCATTAGTAGCCATTCTGTTTTCGTGAGAGAAGAAAAAGAGATTTTCTTTCCGTTTCCGTTTTCTTACATAAACTTCCAGAACAGTGAAGGATTTTGTTTTTGAATGAGATCTAACTGTCATGCTAAATTTGCCATTGATGACTTTGTAGCCAACATTTTTTTGGGTACAGTGAAACTATTGTAAATGTTTACACAAAATACCTTTTTAAATTAATTTTAATGATAGGTTTAATAGTTTTTATGCTTCCGCATTCAACTGAAACAAAGGCACGGTTGCTTCAGTGTCTATAAAGTCAACATAGGATGAGGTTAACAAAGTAAGTGACATACCCGCAAAAAACCGGTTAGATAACCTTATTATTTTATCGTAGTTTACTACCTCTCAAAGATCTTTATTGTCTGACAAATCTATTTAAACGAACTGCTGTTTAAGTACCGTAATTCGCCTTCCCTCCCTTTTCTTATTTGGTACTCAGTTTGCTTAGGTAGACTAATGTCGCTCTCGACGAAAAGAACCGTCAGGAACGTCCAGGAGCATTCTCAAACCATTCCATTGGTGCTAAAAGTTCTCTTCTCATGATTCTGAGAAGTGAGAGTCCCTTCTCGATTTAAAGAGAGAATCCACTCAGAAAGCACTAACACATGTTACTCAAATGTCAAAAACAAAATTTTCTTCAAGGAAAATTCGAGACCTTTGCCTTAAGCTCTTAGCTGCCTTAATATCTTCTTTGACTGTGAGGTAGAGAGTAGAGTATTTCTGATAATTAAAGTTCACTTGTTCAATTAAAAAAACCCTTACCACCAGTAGTGTAGAGTTTTGTCGTCATCACGGAAAGCTGTCCTATGGCATCGTTCATGAACTTCGGCTTTTATCTTCCAAAACAATGTTCCACTAAACTAAACTTCTGCTAGCTTTGGGGCATATGCTTATATTAAATAGCTGGCAGGATATAAAAAATCTGTTTTCAAACTTGAAATCAATCCTATTTTTATTTCAATCGAATCCTTTGTTTTTATTTTCATTGTTTCACTAAAATTAAATTCAATATTTTATGGTTAGTTTTTTAGCATTTTGAGCAACTGCAGTAGGCCGTTTTGAAGACTTTTCGTCTCAACTTCACGAAATCTTACGTTGAAGTTTGATTCTATTCCACTTTTAATCTTACATTCATACATAGGCGGCGATACGGAGCCTAACTCATTCCTCACGACCATGCCTTGTGGGGGAATGGACATGGCCTACAATTTTTTGACGACTCCGAACGGCAAATCGCGAAATCGGTTTTCATGGTCGTGAATTTAATATCAAAGGACTTCTGGCGAAGGGTGATATCCGTGGAAAAACATTTTTTGATTTCTGTTAGGATTCGAACCACGAACCTTCCGCGTAACAGGGAGACATGCTAACCATTACCCCATGGGCACCACCAGTTTTAACCGCCTTCAGCCGGAGATATCTCTCGGTACGACTTTGAAATCTTTCACCTGAAACTTTATGACTTTGACCAACTGACAAGAAACCTGATTCGCTCATTGCTGTGAGCGATAAATGATGAACATGGTATTTAGATAAGAGTGTTTGACTGACTACATACGCTTCTTGGTACTTTAGCTCATACCTCCATGGCAGTCTTCATAACAATTACTTGTTTTTCTGACATGTCCATTCACTGCATTGGGCACGTTCAAGAACTTATCGGATAGGCTATTCCCAATACCAGTATCTTATAGATACATTTTTGAACGATTTAGATATCTTTTTCTATAGATTGCTGCCAATATAAAACAGCTGTGATATATAAAAATCCAACTTATAAAAACAGAAAAACACTCAAGACATCGTTGCAAAACGATTGGAATTAATTTTTTTCGAATTCCGATGCAACTTAAGCGGTGTAAACTCTGAAATAAACCCACATTAAAATAAAAAATCATCATGAAAAGAAACAAAAATATATTTTCAATCAGCTGATCACTTGATAACTTTTTGGTAGGAATGGGTGTGTGCCTCTGCTAAATGCGCAACATGCAAACAACAACAAAAAGCTATCCGGATACGATTATTGAACGCCTCGATTGACATTAATCAAACTGTACTAGAATGGTCACCATACGTTTCCAAGAAGCTCCTTACCTGGTAGACGGCCTTGTAAATTTGTAGTTAAGTTTCTTTTTGATAAAGTTTTCATTCATTAACTTTAACAAGAAGTTCTTTTGCAAAGAAGTTACCGATTCCAAATACCAGGCCCTGTTTCCTGTATTCTGGTATCGAAATTACAGACATCCTTGCAAGAAACGGTGCCTCTAAAGCGGGGATCGTATGCGACTTGGATCGCACACAATCGAATTTGGTTTTCAGCTCAAGGCATTCGACATTGCGATTAATATATATGTATATACAACTATCTGTACCCGAGACTTCGTCCGCGTGGAATAGTGACTTTCAGCAGCATTTTTAGCTTTTTAAGGCTATTTATTTTGGAAATAAAACACATTCATGCAATAACATTTTATATTATTTTATTTAAGTAAGATTTTCGTTCTTATTTTTTCCATGTTTTGCAAAATAAAAAGGTTCTGCGGGTTTGATACACGAGAGCGTGCCACATAGAGTTGCCATAGGATATTTTTTTTTAAATAAACACCTGAAAATTTAAGCGTCTGAGCTTTATTTATAATGACAAATCAGTGAGAATTAAAGGAAAACCGGGAATCAAAACGTTTTCTCCTTTTGCCGTTCCAGTAATTATTAAAACTTTTATAGTGTCGCATCCCAGATGTGTAATTTGTAGCTGTATACAGTTCTGGATTACTCATTATTCGCACTGGTACACCAAATTGCTGCCACTCCTAAAAATCCTAAGAAATTGAGAAACTCTATAGAGTATGATGTGGGTGCAATGCAATAAGCCCCGCGGCAATAAGACCCGTGGGTCTTACTGCCCAAAAAATTGGAAATAACACCCACAGACTTTGTTTCCACTTTGAAATAGCAATAAGACCCACCAAAGAAAAGAATTAAGGCCCATGTCGTTTGTTGCCATTTTGAAGCAGCATCTATATATGAGTCTGATGCACATGGGATCTTAAAATTAGTTTTCCTTCTTAGAAAGGACTACGAACATAGCGGATTCGCTAAATGCATAACCCTTCAGTAGAAAATCGAAATTTGTTCAAACGGGCCAGAAATTTCTGTAATGCTCAAATACAAAGGGCTAAGTTTTTAAATGACCAAAAAGTAAGGCAAAAAATACTATTTTGTCCAAAAGGAAGTAAAAACTTTTGGTCTTTTGTCAAGAACATTAAGAACTCGACCACGTCATCGGTTCCAACGCTCGTCTTCAATGACTCTCCGTATGTCAGCTCCATCGACAAAGCCAATTTGCTGGCAGCTAAATTTGCTGCCAACTCGACACTTCCTCATAGCATATTGGCTCCACCTGAACCCGAATCTGCAAATTCTTTGATGAAGCAGATATTTTTTCGAACTCGCTCGGTTGCGAGAGTCCTCAAAGATCTCAACATACATAAATCCGCTGGTCCAGATGGTATCCCCGCCGTTATTCTTCTACGCTGGCAAAACCACTGCGTAAACTTTTCCATCTTTCCTATTCTGCTGGGATTTTTCCGAGCAGAAGGAAAACTGCATTTGTCCAGCCGGTCCCTAAAAATGGCGAATCTTCCTCCCCTTCCAATTACCGTCCAATTGCACTCACGTCCATTCTTTCCAAGGTCATGGAAACGTTGATTAATCGTCAACTTATGAAATATCTTGAAGAACGAAAGCTTCTTAATGACCGTCAGTACGGCTTTCGTAGCAAACGGTCCACTGGTGTTTTGATGGCATATCTCACCGAAAAGTGGAACCAATCTTTACATTGTTTTGGTGAAAGTAAGATTATTGCGCTTGATATTTCTAAAGCATTTGATTGAGTTTGGCATCAGGCTCTTTTATCGAAAATGCGTGCTTTTGGTATCGATGAGTCTCTTCTTCGTTGGATTAGAAACTACCTTTCCGACCGTTCAATACAAGTTGTGTTGGATGGCTTCAAGTCTGATACCCACTTCATAAATGCTGGTGTGCCCCAGGGCTCCGTTTTGTCTCCGACTCTCTTCCTCATTTTCATAAATGACCTCTTGTCTGAAACTTCTAATCCGCTTAACTGTTTTGCTGACGACTCGACTCTCAGCTTTTCATATTCGTTTCCAAATTCACGTCCCTGCTCTTCGGATGTGGAATTGGAACGGTTGCGTATGATAAGCTCATTGAATTCTGACCTTGACAGCATTGTTTCATGGGGTCTTATGAACCGAGTAGAATTCAATGCTTCGAAAACTCAATGCTGCCTCTTGTCGTTGAAGCTTAACATTCCCCCATTGCCATTATCCATGAATGGTACCTGCATCGAAGAAACCGAAAAGCTGTCAGTACTTGGTATGTGTGTAAACGATGATATTCGTTAGAATGACCACATATTTGAAGTCGCCAAAAACGCTGACAAATGCTTAGGCTTCTTGAGACGATGCAGGACTTCACCCCTTCTGATCTGGCTACAATTTATAAGGCCTTCATCCGCCCAAAACTGGAGTATAACTCCCATATCTGGTCAGGTGCTCCTCAAACTTCTTTGCGCCTTCTTGATAGGGTACAAAATAGAGCGTTAAAATTGATAGGTGATAATTCAATCGTGGAATCGATTGATTCTCTTGAACATCGTCGAAACGTTACCTGTCTCAGTCTCTTTAGTCCCTTTTTTTTACAAACAGTGCTCTAGTGAAATAGACAGTTGCATTCCTCCCCTGAAACAATTTAGCCGCAACACCCGCCTCGCTAGGAATGCTCATCAGTTTTACCTTGAGCCCAACTTCGGGCGTACAGTCAAGTATAGAGATTCATATTTTAGTCGCACCACCCGAATGTAGAATGCTCTACCTGGCCCTATTTTTCCCCTACATTACGATTCACTAAAGTTCAAAAGCAACGTGCATCGATGTCTCCTTTCAAATCCTCTCCTGTTTTCCTAAATACTCGCACTGTGTTCTACAACATTATAACATTATAAGGGTAGTCATAACCTCTTGATGTGCGCGTTAATTATAAAAAAAAAACACTAAATTGCAATAAATTTGTCGACTTACTACATATGTTTGCAACGGCATGTTACCTTATTTTTTTAGGAAGTGTCTATATGCACCCACGGTTTGGGTTGTGTTAGTTCACTTAACAGCATCGCATTTTGAGTAATTTAACATTACGTTTAACATCGCCTTATTGCAGTCGTTTAAGTCGAAAATCTCATGGTATTTGCAAAATTCGCGATTTTTAGGTGCTATTGATTTTGTCATTGAAATGAAAAGTCAAAATAATTTGATTTTTCAATCACACTATTCGCAGTTAGAAAAATAATGGCTTAAGATTCGCGAGCGTGGGTTTTAAGCCATCATAATGCTAACTGTATGTTCTGTGATTGAAATGCAAGGAAAAAATAATTTCCTTTTTAATCGCAGAACTTATGGTAAAAAAAGCAAAAATTTATTATAAAATAAAACTATTTTAACCTTACACTTTCTCTATTTAATTTTATACTAAGTACTAACCTTCTTATTTGCAATATCGGTAACGAACCAACCTTTGTCACAAAAAACAGACAAGAGGTTTTAGATGTTACCTTTGTATCTCAATCAATCTATAACAAGATTGAAAATTGGGCTGTATCTAAGGATCACTCCTTCTCTGATCACAGATACATCCAATTTAGTCTAACAGATGACACACCAAAACCCATAGGCTTCCGTAATTATAGGAAAACTGACTGGGTAAAATTCAGGGAAATCTTCAAACATTGTTACAACTACAATGACAATAGCTTCCCTTCAAACCTGAAGGATCTTGACAGCAAAGTCGACGATCTAACTAGTGCTCTTAACCATGCCTTGTGTAACTCCTGTCCTCTTACCATAGTAAGAGGGAAGAAGAAACCACACTGGTGGACCAAAGAGCTAGAACCGCTCAAGAAAAGTTGTGCAAAGCTTTTCAATCGAGCCAAATCTTCCAGAAATCCCATAGACTGGGATCTCTATAAGGAATCCCTTAGGATTTACAAAAAAAGGTTACGAATAAGCAAAAGATCCTCTTGGAAAGAATTCTGCAATAAAATTGAAGACTCCTCAGAGGCATCTAGACTTAAGAAATTCCTATCAACGAGTCCAAACATGCCAAATTCTATAAAAGATGAAAACGGCAACTGGACCAACTCATATGAAGAAACATTAAACTTGCTACTGGATACTCATTTCCCTGGTAGCTCGTTGACAATAACAGACGAGGAGCATTTGCCTCGACTCGAACCAATCAGGTAAAGGTCTTATCTCAAGAGATATACTGTTATGGGCAATACGCAGCTTTGACCATTATAAATCACCAGGGCCTGACGGAATCATCCCTGCGGAGCTGTAGCAGGTTTCAGACATCATCATCTATAACTTAGAGATGATCATGAAAGTATGCATCAGCTATGCCTATATTCCCAAGGCCTGGAGAGAAGCTAGGGTCGTCTTTATACCTAAAGCCGGTAAAAGCTCCCATGTAAATCCAAAAGATTTAAGACCTGTTAGTCTATCATCCTTCCTCCTTAAAACACTGGAAAGAATGATTGACATACATTTAAGACAAGAAATTAAACCTAGTCTGATCTCAACGGCGCAACATGCCTATACAAAAGGTAAATTATTGGAAACTGCACTTCACTCTCTGGTTTGCACCATTGAAAAATCCCGGCACTACTAAGAATACTCTCTCGTCGCATTCCTAGACATAGAGGGTGCATTTAACAATGTTAACTATACAGCAATCACTAATGCTCTTGATGGCCTGCTCATAGAGGAACACATCAAGAACACGATAACAACAATGCTCAGCAGCAGAATCATTAGTTCCGAAATGGGGAACTACAAAACAAGCAGAATGGCCAATAGAGGAACCCCGCAGGGAGGAGTTTTATCTCCCCTACTGTGGAACCTGGTCGTTAACAAATTGTTAATCGACCTAGAGGTCGAAGGTTTCAAAACCATAGCCTATGCCGACGATGTAGCAATTGCCGTTTCAGGCAAGCACCCACAAACTCTAGCTGAGCTGCAACAAACAGCACTTAACAAGCTTAACAATTGGGCTGTAGATTGTGGTCTGAACATCAATCCACACAAAACGGAATTAGTTCTCTTTACGAGGAGATACAAAATTCCGGACTTCAGACCCCCAACTATTAAAGGGGTAACTCTCACACTGTCAAATCAGGCTAAATATCTAGGTCTCATTTTTGACAAAAAACTGACCTGGAAAACCAATATTGAGGAAAGAGTAAATAAAGCCAACGTGGCACTCTTCTCCTTGTAAAAAAGCCATTGGTGGGAAATGGGGTTTCTCCCCCCAAATCACCCATTGGCTGTTTACCTCGGTAATTAGACCGATACTCACATACAGGGTGATAGTCTGGTGGACAGCACTAGACAAGATGATCAACTACAACAAGCTGGCCAAAGTTCAAAGAACGGCTAGTCTGTGTATTAGTGGCGCACTGAGGACAACCCCATCGGACACCCTCAATGTACTACTAGATCTCACACCCCTAGATATCTTCAGCAAACAAGTCGCAGCTAGCTCAGCTACTCGACTCAGAGCTACATCACAGTGGACCAATAATCAAATCGGCCACACTTCCATTCTAGATAACTTTAGATTCTTACCGAATCGATCCGACTACACCATCCCCAAGTTGGTGTTTGACAATAATTTCCAAGTAACCATACCTTCAAGAGAAGCTTGGGAAAATGGCACTCTTTTGGAAAATGAAGCAATACACTTTTACACCGGTGGTTCAAAAACCAGCGAAGGTGTGGGAAGTGGAATCTACTCAGAAAAACTGAATCTCAGTCTTTTCTTCCGCCTACCCGATCATTGTAGTGTGTTCCAAGCGGAAATTCTGGCGATTAAGGAGGTGCTGTCTTGGCTCAAAGAAAACGTCATATCCTCCACGGATATTCGGATCTTCTCAGACAGCCAAGCTGCCCTTAAATGTCTTGCCTCTGTCTCTACAAAATCCATCACAGTCCAAAATTGTCAGATTTCTCTGAGGGAGATGTCAAATCAGTTTAACATTCACCTTTCATGGGTGCCAGGGCACAGGGACATACCAGGCAACTGTATAGCAGACGAACTAGCCAAAAAGGGCACGACCACTTCCCTACGCTCAGAATGGAACAACATAGGTGTACCCATCGCTACATGTAAACTCCTACTTAGACAAGACGCTTCAAGGATAACAAACACTAGATGGACTGAGAGTAACAACTGCCTTGCAACCAAAAAAGTTTGGCCGTGTGTAGACTCAAAACGCTCGAAGAGTTTGTTTGCCCTGAACCGCCTGTATCTAGGTTCTACCATAGGTGATCTTACGGGACACTGTCTAATAGGGAGACACACCAAAAGGCTTGGTGTGTTTTCCAATGATTTCTGCAGAAGCTGCATGGACGAGGAGGAGGAAGAAACCGTTCAACACCTTCTTTGCTCATGCCCTGCACGCTGCACTACTTCATAGGAGGAAAACTCATCTCGGTGAATTCTTCTTCGATGATACTAACGACTTAGCTTACATAGACCCTAAAAGTTTTTCGAAATACATTAAAAGTTCCGCGTGGTTCGACTAGCAGGTGATTAACCAACTAGTACCGTAATGGAAGATTAATAAGTGATCAACTCGTTAATCTTACATCGGGTTTCTGAGATCAGTAGGTGATTAACTTGCTGATCTCTGTCTACAGGAAAACCCTCAAAACCTGAACCAGGGGCCGAATTACCGCATACGTGAACGAGTAAAACGTGACTGAATTATTTAAGTTTGGCATTACTCTTCACGTTATCGAGCACTTTAGTACCACAATTTGACATTCTTTCATTAACGTTTCAAAGAATTGAAATTAATAAATGGACAGCGGACTGAAAATGAGCAATTTAAAGCTAATTTTGCAAGAAAAATGGCACTAATTAACTCGATCACTGATGTGGTGATTCGGCCCCAGTTAATAGTCTGGGCCACTGTTCTCTAAAAAAAACATCTACATCAAATGAGACTGGCAGTAAACCTTTTATCCAGACAATACTTCAAAAGTCATGAAAGAACATCTCTGGACATCATATCAGAATGTTCAGTACGTCTTCACTTTAGAAAGAGAATACTTGGCCACGAAATCAGAATTCAGAAGAAAAAGTACTGCTTTGTAATTTCCCATGAGTTGATACAATTAGTTTCAACTAGACACAGCAGGGTCTAGAGCTCAGACCATCTAATCTAATCTTATTTAGCCTCACTCCTTGATTAGTGATATTCTAACCCGTCTATTTGTTTAATTAACAATCAAACATTAATACGTAGAAGAAAGCGAAAGGATTTTTTTACTCAAATATTTTTTTAAATTTTATCCTTCCAGATCACTTATCCAAATTTTGGACTCAGAAATGTACGATCTAATGGACTCCCACGGGGACTATACTCACTTTTACTTTTGTTACCGATGGTTCCTTTTGGATTTCAAACGCGAACTTATCTACGACGATGTCTTCTCAACATGGGAAGTAATTTGGGCGGCAAAGCACGTTGCAAGTGCTCACTTTGTTCTCTTTTTGGCACTGGCTTTGCTAGAAACCTATAGAGATATTATTTTATCGAATAGCATGGACTTTACGGATGTTATCAAGTTTTTCAACGGTGAGATTGGCTTTTTATTAATTTTCTCTTATCATAAATGAGTTTTTTTTTTCTCAAACAGAAATGGCTGAACGACACAATGCTGCATCAATACTGCAATTGTCACGTAGTTTGGTACTTCAGCTGCAAACAATCATCGAAAATAAATAAGATCCTTTCCATTGACCACATAGTAAACACTTAGTACTCGTAGATACGTACAACACATGAGATAGAAAAAATTACACACACAAAAGGTAAAATAGAATTATTATAATACGAGTAGATTGTAGTAGAAGACTTGTAGTGAGAACATTATGTAGCCGAAGTAGTTGAAGAAGGAATGTATCCCTTCTATTTTCAAATCAGAAAGGTAAAACACCCTCGAGATTTGATTAACCATAACCTGTGATTGATTTTGGTATAATATTCAATCAGTTAATGTGCTTACTTCTCCATTAGAGTTGTGTTAACTCTAACCTACCATCTTGGTTAATCAAGCCTTGACTGTTAATCAAAATATTGCTAGCGAACAAGAAAATTTTCAAAATGAAATGACAAGGATAAGAAGTCCTTCTATTCTCCCACATAGACTAAAACACATATCCAACACATACATACATATATATGTGACTGGAGCCAGATATATCTGAACGAGGATTGCATTATTTTTCTCGGAAGCAAAGAGTTAGTGAAAAATCAATTAAAAAGAAGAAAACTATCTGGCTTGAGTTTCCTCAATGGAGTACCTTCGTCGTATACCTGTGTATTTTTTAGTTAAAAATAAATTAAATTTAGTTGCTGAAGGAAGTTGCAAAACAACTATATTCTTAGAAGAAATCTTCAAGTAACTCCTAACCTATAATTGCTTTCTTAATTTCATGTTGAAACTTAGAGAAAATCATAAAGTAATATGTAATAACAAAACAATTATGTAGTAAAAGAAAAACAAAATCATAAGTGATAATGGAAAAGAATATTATAGATGTAGACATTTATACCAAGCAAAACATACTTAAAATAAATTAAAAGAAAAAAAAAAAACTGAAGTTGTTAAAATATTTATATATTTACAAAGGAATACATACAAAATTTAGATATTTTTATACTGAGTTTTATTCTATAGTTTATTTTATTTAAATACATAAATACTTAATTATATTTTTTGATTACGAGCACGAACACCCACACATATGAACAAGTGATGGATGAAGAGTTTATTTAAAATAATTTTCACAATGATTTAATGCCTAGTTGTTTTTGAAACGAATTCCAAAGAGATTATTGTTAATGTTAAGACAAATGAAAAAAAAAAAAAAAAACCAAAGAAACCAAAAAAACAAAACATGTTTATAAAATATTTTAGAGAACAATTAAATACACGTTTATAATGAAAAAGTAAAAATGAACGAAGTTTGAATTTGAGTATGGAACATCTCTTTAGGGATGAAAAATTCAGTGAGTCTATAATGGCTGATTTATGCTTTATCCTGGTTTTGACAGCTGATGTTCGTTTGGTTTTGTGGTGTCAATGTCAAACATCTTCAGTTTTGTCTATAACTTTACCATGAATAGTCTAACAAACGAACAACAAACAACAACAAACGTGACATCTACTATGGCGACTGCTATATAGACAACAGAACCAGCGCTTATTTGGTTGCGGATTTGTCGTTAGAGGAAGACTCAGGGATAAGGTGATTAGCCAAAATCCAGTCAATGAGCGTAAAATGACCATCCGCATCTGGGCTAAATTCGCCAACATTAGCCTTATATGCGCCCACGCCCCCACAGAAGAGAAAGACGTTTCTACGAGCTCCTCGAAGAAAAGTATGAGCAGTGCCCTAGACACGACGTGAAAATCGTTCTTGGCGATTTAAACGTAAAGCTAGGGAAAGAGGACATCTTTGGAAACACAATCGGTAAGCATAGCCTCCATGACAAAACTTCCGGAAACGGACTGAGGCTAATCGATTTTGCTGCGGGGCTAAATCTTGTTGTAAGTAGTACACGCTTCCCGCATCTCAAAATTCATAAAGGTACATGGCGATCTCCAGATCAATTAACCGTCAACCAAATTGACCAATTTGCGATCGACGCAAGGCACTCTTCCAGTGTGCTAGATGTCCGAACTTTCCGAGGGGCCAACTTTGACTCGGACCACTACCTTGTTGTAGCCAAGGTATGAATGAGGATATCGTGTTCACGACCTGCACGAACTAACCCTGTGAAGAGATATGACGTCGGAAAGCAACAATCGCCAGAGATTGCCAATGCCTTTTCCAATCGAGTGTCACTTCAATTATCCTTGAATATGCCGCCAGCATTAAGCGTTGAAGACCAATGGCAGCAATGCCAAGAAGCCATCAGAACCGCTGCCTCTGAGGCTCTGGGTTTCACTCGGCCACCAAAACGAAACCCATGGTTCGATGAAGAATGCAAATGCAACAACGAACAAGGGCTGCTTACGATCAGTATAACGAGATCTACAAGGAGAAGAGAAGGGAAGAACACCGACTTCTCAAAAAGAAAAAGAATCAACATGAGAAGCGCTCGTTTGAGGAAATTGAGAGGTGCCATGACAGGAACGAGATTCGGAAGTTTTACGAAACGGTAAAAAGATCCTGCCAGGGTGGCAAGCCCCGAACTCAAGCCTGTAAAGACCAGCAGGGAAACATAGTTATAGAGTCACAGTCGCTACTGAGGATCTGGAAAGATAATTTCTGCAGACTGCTTAACGGCGATGAGGACACAAATTCCGCTGTCAGGCAGATTGCCCCATTCAGCTTGGACGATGATCAAGAAAGCCGTCCTCCCTCTTGGAAAGGAGCATGCACCAGCTGATCTGCATGATATGGTCGGAAGAAAGCATGCCCGATGAATGGAACCTCAGTATCGTATGCCCGATCCTAAAGAAAGGAGACCCTCACAATTGCGCCAATTATAGAGGGATAAGCCTCCTTAACGTCACTTATAAGATCTTGTCTGCTGTAATATGTGAACGTCTGAAAACCCACGTCAACAACTTGATAGGTCCTTATCAATGTGGTTTTAGACCAGAGAAATCAACAATAGACCAAATTTTCACATTACGGCAGATCTTGGAAAAAACCCGAGAACATAATATCGATATTCACCACCTCTTTATCGATTTCAAGGCCGCGTATGACAGTATTTACAGAGACGAGCTGTACAGAGCCATGTCTATAGTTTTGGCATCCCTGCAAAACTCGTACGACTATGCAGGATGACTTTGGAGAATTCACGCTGCTCCGCCAAGGTCGGTGAAGAACTCACCGAGATCTTTGATGTCGAAAAAGGCTTTAAGCAAGGCAACAAACTGTCATGCGATTTCTTCAACATCATACTTGGAAAGATTGTAAGAAACTCAAACGTCAACACCAGAGGAACAATCTTTCAAAAGTCTGTACAATTACTCTCCTACGCAGACGATATTGACGTAATGGGAAGGAAAAAGCATGATGTCATAGGTGCTTTTGCGAGTATTGAAATTGAAGCGGCAAAAATGGGTGTGATGGTTAATGAGGGCAAAACGAAGTATATGCTGTCATTAAACAAGGACACAGAACATCGACGAATTGGACAAATCGTCACAATAGACAAACATAACTTCGAGGTAGTACAGGACTTCGTCTACCTAGGATCCGCTGTAGACACGGACAACAACATCAGTGCGGAGATCAAACGGAGAATAACTCTTGCCAACCGTTGCTTCTTTGGGTTAAGATGGCAATTGAGAAACAAAACCCTCTCTAGAAAAACCAAGGTGACCTTGTATAAGACCTTGATCATCCCAGTTCTGCTTTACGGCGCGGAAGCATGGACTTTATCGAAAGCGGATGAGGAAACCCTTGATCGTTTCGAAAGAAAGTTCTCCTAATGACCTTTGGTCCCGTATGCGAAGACAATGTGTGGAGAAGAAGATTCAACAACGAGCTGTATGAGCTGTACCGCGACATGGGCATAGCCAGAAGAGTACGCATCGCGAGGCTACGATGGTTGGGCCATGTAGAGCGGATGGACCCAAACGCTCCGGCTCGTCGGGTGTTCGAAAGCACATTGCAGGGAAATCGCGGAAGGGGAAGACCTCGTCTTAGGTGGCGCAATCAAGTGGATGAAGACCTCAACCGACTTGGAGTGCGAAACTGGAGAGAGCTCGCCCGAAATCGAAATCGTTATAGAAGGATGTTGGTTGAGGCCCAGGTTCACCCCGAACTGTAATGCCCTCTTAAGCAAGTAAGTAGGTCTAACAAACGAACAACACTTGCAAATTAAGGAATTTTATTATCAAAATGCGTGATGTTAAAAAAGTTCATCCAGCGGTTCCTCCATTATATGTTCGGTTTGATCGTCTTACTTGGCCTTATGACTGAATTTTGCACCAAGTTTACATTTTTAGACATTAAACTGCCAACCCGCTTACGTATCCAAGCAACACACAAGCTCTATTAGACTTATCCAAAAGGAATTTCTAAGCACTTAACAAGCACTTAATTTGATCTTTAGAATAGTATTCTAACTAGTAACTTCTAAATTAGATCTTTGTAAGTGACTTTTTTCAGGTGTAACCAAAAACTCTTTGGGATATCTTAAATAATAGGGCGAATTCCTAAACGCAGGCCATGCTGAGCAAGTCAAATGCTTAGCAAAAATAATCACAAATAAAATTTGCAATGCAATTATAAGTTTGCAAGTGTTTTTTGATAGCTGCACAAATTAACTTGCAATTGCGGGAAAAAAGCAATCTGGTACGTTTTGGGACATTCTGCTTCGAAGGGATTTTTTGTCTGCGTTTATAGTGCAGTCAATGAAGCGAAAAATAGGGCCCAACCTCCGAATTTTTTTACTGTGGACCGATTTGCATGAAATTTTGGAATTAGGCTCATCTTACCCTTAAATTCAAAAGTGAAAATGATTTGCACACCGCCACCACCCTGGGGGTGGTTGCCACCCCTTCTCGGGGGTGAATTTTTTTTTTTTAAATAACCTCGGATATCGATAGAAGGCCTAATTTTAAGCAAAAAAACAAATATAAAGTTTTTTGTTAAGTCCAATACTTTTCGAGTTATTGGCAATTGAAAATTCGCAATTTGTTCACGTTTTTCATCTATTTATTGCAAATATCTCCAAAACTAGACGTTTTATCGAAAATTTTATAAAAAACAAAATTGTAGCAGGTAAAACAATGAACAATTTGGTTTTTTATAAAGTATTCTAAGAACAATATTAAGCTAGATATAAAAGACCAAAACCATTTTTTATTTTGTCTGAAATTTAATGGTTGTAGTCAATGCCATTTAGCGGCGAGCAGATGCATTTTATGCATTCTAATACAAGAGAAGGTTTTGTAGTGCTTGAAATAAACTTTAAAATGAGCACTGTTCTTGTGGCAGACGAGATTTCCCAATTTCCACAATTAAATGTCGAGACTATCCTTGTTTCTTTAAGTTTTCCTTTATTTCGTAGTTTTTCTTCTTTTATTTAAGTTTAATTACATGTACTTGAAAATTAAGAAAAAATATATATATACGCGGGGAAGCCGCCAAAGAGAATAAAATTCGCAGAGATCAAATTTTTACAAGTGTCGAGATTGAATGCCAAAAAGTAAGTGAGAGTAGAACCACATGTCATGGCTGACGTTTCTTGGTAGGCCGGCAGTGTCCACACCATCGCGAAGTTAGGTGCGGTTGAGTATGTATCACTCACTCCAGCACCAGAGATGTGCAAGGAGGAGTGGTACATACTAGTGAACCGTAGATGGCGTGAACATTACCGGCCCCCTTGGCATATAGTGCCAAAAGAAATTTATAGGTACTTCTAAAAATTATACAATTTTAAGATATAATAATAATTAATTAATCAATTCAATGGTTATGAAATACAAAATGGTGGTAGAACAATGATCTGATTTCATTTGATTTCTTATTATGTTCTAAGTTGTGTACTCAGTTGTGTTCTAAGTTTTGTACTCAGTTGTTTGTGCGGTTTTAGAGGTAAAAAAAAAACAAAGTTTAAATTGAGTTTAAAGATACTTCATCTAAAATATATATAAGTTTATAGATACTTCATCTAAAATATGACTGTATTGAATTTCGACACTTCATTTGTTCCTTGGTTCAATCATTTATAGGCAAACGACAAAGTTTGACTATTGGGCGAGTAAATTCACCAAATCGCGTTTTTATTGTTGCCACCCGCACTCTACCATCTGGACCAGGAAATACTTTAATGATACGACCCATACACCAATCAGTGGATGGAAGGTTTTCCTTTTTAATTAAAACAAAATCACCGATTTTAAAATCTTCAGTAGAGTAATGCCATTTTGTTCGTTTATGAAGCTCTTTGATATATTCTTCCTTCCAACGTTTGCTGAATTCATGCTGAATTGATTTGAGCTTTTCCCAGCGGTTTATAAGTGAAAGAGATTTTTCTTCTGGCAACAGTTCAGGAAAAGTTAAAAGTGGAGTTCCTGTCAGGAAATGACCTGGGGTTAACGCTAATAAGTCGGTAGGTGCATTCGACATAGGACATAAAGGTCGCGAGTTTAAGCACGCCTCTATGCGAGCTAATAGTGTAGCGAATTCTTCGAAAGAAAAATGAGTATGAAGTCCGATTTTACGAAAGTGAGTTTTGAAACTCTTTACCCCGGCTTCCCAGAGCCCACCCATATGGGGAGCACCTGGGGGAATGAAATTCCAGTTCAAGCCTTGAATCCCATATTTAGCTAAAGTTAATTCTGGAAATGAAGAATGAAGCTTTTTAAACTCATTTTTTAACGCCGTGTCAGCACCAACGAAATTGGTTCCATGGTCTGAATATACAGAATGCGGAAGACCCCGCCTTGCAACAAACCGAGCAAAGGCAGCTAGGAAAACTGCCGATGACAAATCGCTGGCGGCTTCCAGATGTATGGCTTTCGTTGAAAAGCATACGAAGAGGCATGCATAGCCCTTTGTCAAACGACAATTTCTACCCGTGAAGCTTTTGATTGTGAAAGGTCCCGCGAAATCTATTCCGGTATGAGTAAAAGGAGGAGAGTAATTACAACGTTCATCAGGAAGAGCTGCCATCAATTGTTGACCTAACTGTTTTCTGTGGATCGCACAGGTTTTGCACTTATAAATATGAGATTTTACAAGAATTTTAACTTTCGGTATCCAATAAGCTTGACGAATCATCCGTATCATTAAGGCGTTTCCACCATGAAGTGTAAGTTCATGAATGAAATCAACTAAAAGTTGGGTAAATTTTGCTCCGTAAGGCAAGATGATAGGATGGCGTTCACTGTAAGAGAGATTTGCATTTGATAATCGTCCGTGAACTCGTAGAATTTGGTTGGAATCCAAAGTAGGATTCAAAGATAAAATTGGGCTTTTTGAACTGATACTGCGGTTTGTAGACAGAGCTTTGAATTCTTCGAAGAAAAAGGATTGCTGACATTGACCTATTAGACGTTGTTGAACGAATTGAATTTCTGGTTGAGTAATACGAATGGAATCAAACGAAATTGGTTTGAATTTCTTCGGTAATTTTATGCGAATGTAACGATAAACATATGAGAGAACTCTCAATGCTCGTGGTAACGACGAAAATCTCGACAAGATATCGATTTCGCTAAAGGCAGTAAACGTCAAAATTGTTTGCGGAGGAAGAGAAATGAGGCGATGCTGAACGAATTGAATTTCAGGAAGAGTGATACGGCATGAATTATAAAAAATTGGATCAAATTTCTTTGGAAACCTTTTACGAAGAAATCGATAGACATAAGATAGGATTCTTAAGGAACGTGGTAAACACGGAATTCTGGATAAAATCTCGTTAGAAGTGATTAAAGTAGCAAGCGTCAAGACTGGTTTCGCCTCCAAGACCTCGCTTTTCGGTTCAAGGGGAAGGCTTGCCGGCCATTGCGATTGAGGCTCGCTTATCCAGGAAGGGCCTTTCCACCAAAGATCACTATCTTTTAAAACCGATGGAGTGAGACCCCGAGTAGCGAGATCCGCAGGATTATCGCCAGATCTAACATGATTCCAGTTCCTGTTGCCAACATTTTCGATGATTTCGCTTGTTCGATTTGCGATGAAAGTTTTCCAAGTCCCTGGATGTTTTCTGAGCCATGCTAGGACCACAGAAGAGTCGGACCAGAGAAATATTTGATAAGATTCGACTGGTATTTGCGGAAGATAGGTTTTAACAAGTCTCGAAAGAAGAAGAGCCCCACAGAGTTCTAATCGAGGTAGTGAAATAGATTTTATTGGCGCGACTTTGGACTTTGCGCAAACTAGATGTGAACGTATGCTTCCATCATTGTGCTGAACTCGTACGTAAAGACAAGCGGCATATGCTTGTTCCGAAGAATCGCAAAACCCATGGAACTGAACATCTCCAGAAGGAGTGTATTCCGTCCATCTTGGTATTTGAATCAACTGGATTTCATTGAACGACTCTACAAAGGCTTTCCACTTGAGAAAAGTATTGGACTTTAGGAGCTCATCCCATTCAGTTTCTTCTATCCAGATTTGCTGCATAAGAATTTTTGCGGTAACTATAATCGGGGCTAACCAGCCCGCAGGATCAAAAAGCTTGGATATTTCGGAAAAAACTTCACGTTTGGTAGGAGTCGTAGAAAATCTGATAGGCTGAGTGGTGAAGTAGAAAAAGTCGTCTTTAGCGTTCCAACGAATCCCTAAAGTTTTCGTGGTGCTGTCAGAGTCAATTTTTAAAAAGTTTTCGTTTAGAACGTGATCAGAAGGGAGATGATCTAATAGAAAAGATGAATTCGAAGTCCACTTACGAAGTGGGAAGCCAGCAGAGTTGAGTGCTTCAATAACTTCGAGTTGGATACTTTTCGCCGTTTGAAGATCATGCGCACCAGAAAGCAAATCATCAACGTAAAAGTCGGATTCAATGACTTTTGCTGCAAGTGGATATTTAAGCTGAACATCCTTTGAAAGTTGCTTGAGTGTTCTGATAGCTAAGTATGGAGCACAATTCACCCCAAAGGTTACAGTAAGAAGCTCGTAATCTACAATATTTTCTACTGGTGACGTTCTATATAAAATTCGTTGAAATTTTGTTTGATCGGGGTGTACCAAAATCTGCCGGTACATCTTTTCGATGTCGGCGTTGAAGGCATATTTGAAAAATCTCCATTTGAGTATTAGTGAAGGTAAATCACTTTGGAGAGTAGGTCCTGCATAAAGACAGTCATTGAGACTCCTACCAGTAGACGTGGAGCTAGAAGCGTTAAACACTACTCTTACCTTGGTAGAGTGGCTCTCGGGCTTGAGTACTGCGTGGTGTGGCAGATAATAGGGTTGTGCTTTACTGCTATTATGCTTTTCATGAAAAGTTAATTTGCGCATATGATTTAGCGTTAGGTATTCGGTAAGCACCTGAGAATATTTAATTTGAAGATCAGGTTTATTTTGAAGATTGCGTTCAGTGCGACAAAATTGTTGAAATGCAATATTTCTCGAGTTTCCTAATTGAGACGGTTCAAAATCAGGCTTAAAAGGTAAGCTGACCACATATCTTCCATCGGGGAGTCTAAAAGTAGTGTTTTCATAAAGGTGTTCACAGAATTTATCGGATTCCGATGCAAAATGTTTTCGTTCAGAAAGCTCTTCCCCCTCAAAAAACTTTTTGATGCTTTCAGTAAGGGATTCATTCTCCTTTATACTAGTAGAAAAACTTTGGACTGTGTTAGGAATTGGTCCGGAAAGAATCCAACCGAAAACGGTTTTTTGAGCTAAAAGTGACTTCGAAATCTGTTTAACACCATTGCGTATAATGCTTGGATAAAGATCTGCTCCGATAAGCAAATTAACTTGAGAAGAATAATTGAAGTTTGGATCCGCTAAACAAATTCCTTCTAACTCATGTGAATCAATTAAAGAAAATGACGTACTAGGTAAATTATTTGTAAGTTTTTTAAGAATAAGTGCATTTGTTGAGATTAGTTCGCTTGGATCTTCACTATTGATTATTGAAATGAGGCATTTTTTACTACATTTGGCTGTCTGAGCACCACTAACTCCTAATATCGAAATGTCCGAATCTTTAGTTGGCAAGTTTAGACGCTGCTGAGTTGCTTCCGTGATAATAGAAGACTCCGAACCGGGGTCAATTAAGGCTCTTATTCGATGAATACCATCTTGCCCGCGGATATCAACTAAAGCCGTCGCAAGTAAAACTCTTCGATGAGCTTTGACAAAAAAATTTTGTTGTTTTTCTTGTGGGGTATCGGAAGATGAAATGGACTGTATTTGTGGAGGTGAATTATGATCGGAGGTATTTGCGACGTCAGCATTACGATCCAAATTAAGGAAATGAGAGTGCGAGGTACTTGACGAGTCATTGTGAGGTATGAAAGGTTGCGAATTTTTGTTTAAATTACTTGGATTGGCCTGAGAATTGTTTGCTATGTGAAGTAAGGAGTGGTGTCGTCGATTACATGTATTGCAAGTGTATTTGCTAGCACAATTATTGAGAACATGATTTAGTGACAGGCAGTTGATACACATTTTGTTTTTTCTTATAAGTTCAATTCTCTCTAGTACTGGCAATTTCAAGAATTGTGGACATTGACGGATATAATGCTTCCCAGAGCACGCTTTGCATACAAATTCTTGTGCCTTTGTGTGGAAAAGATTAACATGTTTCGGATTTTGAGAATAGGACTTAACTGGTGCATGACTATGTTGTCTTGATGCCATTCTAGATTTGTCGGATGAAGTTTGCGATGAAGTGGTATCAGAAATAGATTCCAAAACTTGAAAACGGTTGCTCAAAAACTTATCCATTTCTTCCCATCTAGGAATTTCTGTAGGATTGGAAAGTGACTGTTCCCATAAAGCGAGTGTGGTGGGGGGCAATCGATTAGCGCAAGCAAAGATAAGAATTGGATCCCAATTTTTAGTGCATACATCTTGTGCATGAAGTTCTGACCTACAATCATTTATGCTTCTTTGAAGAGTCTTAATGGCAGAAGAAACTTCATCCTTAAAACTAGGAAGGTTGAATAAAATTTTTATTTGGTTATTAACCAAAATTCTCTTGTTTTCGTACTGTGTCCGAAGTGCTTCCCAAGCTAGCTCAAAACTTGCATTGGTTAACGGAAATTTACTAACGATGTCATGAGCTTCATCACTTGTCTTCGCTCTCAAATGGAATAATTTTTCGACAGCACTCAACTTTGGGTGATCATAGTATACGGCTTTAAACATGTCACGGAACGACGGCCATGAAACATAACCTCCTTTGAATACCTGTGTATCACAGGGAGGTAACTTTAAATAGTGCGAAAAGGACGACTTTTCCACTAAAGAAACATTAGAAGAACTCGAAGATGTCAAAGGTGTTTTGAACTCTTCCTTCTGTAGATTTACTTGGATTTCTAAAAACAGACCTAAGCACGATATATAAGTTTCATTAGAACTTGAGTATTTCCTTTCAAGTGTTTCTATATCTGCTCTATCCTCTGATGGAGAGCGAAGGCATTTGGTATAGTTAGACTTTGTCTCAGACCACAAACTTTTTAGCTCCTCTTTACGAGCTTCTATTGTAGCTAGAGTATGGTTTTTGACTGGGATCTCCTTTGCATTAGAAAAATATTTGACCAACTGGTCAGCGGAAAGAATAAAATCGTCTAATAAAGACATTTTTAAATCGAAGTTATAAACTATTACCAAGCGATTTATTGAAAATGCGTTCTGCAGAGGCAGTAAATTGAGAAAAAAATTATTTCAAATTAATTTCCCAAAAGAAAAAAAAACCTTGGAATAGCTTTAAAAAAAAAACCAAATCACAAAAAGGCAACGAATTAAATAATTTCCTACCCCAAGACGAATGGCAGTGGCAACACTTATTTCATGAACAAAGTTCCAAACCAATTAAGACGAAAATTGAACCAGCGAAAAAATGACACTATGGATGTGTTAGCAGGGTTGTGCAACATAGGCACTAATGCAAATTTTTGATTTTTTTTTTTTTTTTTTGTAAAAACAATTGAAAAACTTTAAATTTATTTTCCTTCTAACCACCAAACGCACACACAACTGTTTAATAGAATATGAGATAGGAATAAAATATATATGTATTTTTTTTTTTCTAATGTATAAAATGGTTACAAATGAAATCAATGAAAAGAGATCAAAATTCTTACCCCAATACAAATTGTCGTTTTTTCTTGTTTATTATCTTTTACTTTTCCAGAAAATCTATGTTGGTATGTGATGGTGATGTGCTGCTGGAACTGCTGTTGGTGTTGGTGTTGGTGTTGGAACTGTGAGTGCTGATGAATGTGTGTATGTTGATGACGACGGTGACGATGCGGTGGCGATGGTTGTATATATGTTGATGACGACGGTGACGATGCGGTGGCGACGATGAAGATGAAGATTTGATACTGACGACGACGATGGCGGCGTTGACAGTGGTTTCCTTTAGCGATCGTAGAACCGCTGTAAACTCGTCATCTATGGTGACGATGACGACGGAAATGTCGGGGGTTTGTGACGATGATGATGGAGCCAAAAAAATCGATGATTAACGGTGGCTCGATGTGGGCAACGCAATTGTCCAAAATGGCGGTCGTCAATGGGACGACGCGACGATGGTGACGTGTGACGATGACGACGGTATGTCGAATGTATTTTCCCTTTTTAGCGGCCAAAAGAAAACTTGGGCACGCACTTTCCAACGACGGTGACGACGTAGATCGTCAAGACGACGACGATGGAGCAAAAAAAAAATAACTCGATGATTATTTTGCTCGATGCGGGCACGCAACTGTCCAAAATGGCGGTCGTCAATGGGACGACGCGACAATGGCGACGATGACGAAAGTATTTTCTTTTTAGCGGCCAAAAGAAAACTTGGGCACGCACTTTCCAACGACGATGACGACGTAGATCGTCAAGACGACGATGGAGCAAAAAAAAACTCGATAATTATTTTGCAACAACGCAATTGTCCAAAATGGCGGTCGTCAATGGGACGACGCGACGATGGCGACGGTATGTCGAAAGTATTAAGCACTTTCCAACGACGATGACGACGTAGATCGTCAAGACGACGAAGATGGCGAAAAACTCGCTGAATGTTGCAATCATCCGGCTCGAAGGACCAAATGTTCTTGTGGCAGACGAGATTTCCCAATTTCCACAATTAAATGTCGAGACTATCCTTGTTTCTTTAAGTTTTCCTTTATTTCGTAGTTTTTCTTCTTTTATTTAAGTTTAATTACATGTACTTGAAAATTAAGAAAAAATATATATATACGCGGGGAAGCCGCCAAAGAGAATAAAATTCGCAGAGATCAAATTTTTACAAGTGTCGAGATTGAATGCCAAAAAGTAAGTGAGAGTAGAACCACATGTCATGGCTGACGTTTCTTGGTAGGCCGGCAGTGTCCACACCATCGCGAAGTTAGGTGCGGTTGAGTATGTATCACTCACTCCAGCACCAGAGATGTGCAAGGAGGAGTGGTACATACTAGTGAACCGTAGATGGCGTGAACAAGCACTATTAAAAGTCTTTTGCACGTAAAATAAGTGAGCTGTAGTGCAAATAAGGAGAGAATCTAATGTTTTAAATCAATGAGTTTTTGGACCATAACTCCTTCAATTTTTATGCTATCACAATTTGTAAGAAACCATTGCAAAGGTAATTAAGAGAGCTAAGACATCATTGATTGCAATATATAGTAAACAATTTTTTGCTTAAACGGTGAAGGGTTAAAGGACTTAAGAGAGGCTGTGATTGCGCTGCCACGCGCTCTTTAAACAATCATATCTCCGTCAATTTTTGTTTGACAGAAAAAACTAAAAGACCAAATTGTTTGTCAAAAAAATACCAACATTTTTTGTTCTTACACTATTATACGTATCTGTCGTCATTTTTGAGATATTATGAAAAAAAGTAGGGTTTTTAAAAATTTGAAAATTTGTTGTTTTTTTTTTAACCGTGACTTTTTTGAAAAATATGTGTCCAAAACCAGCCAAACTGATACTATCTATCAAACTCTTCATAACAAACCTAATTTTAGGCGGAATACGATTAAATTCAATTTTGGTGGAAATGGCACTTATGAAAGCCATTGATTTAAAAGAAAAAAACATTAGATGCTCTCCTTATTTGCACTACAGCTCACTTATTTTACGTGCAAAAGACTTTTAATAGTGCTCATTTTAAAGTTTATTTCAAGCACTACAAAACCTTCTCTTGTATTAGAATGCATAAAATGCATCTGCTCGCCGCTAAATGGCATTGACTACAACCATTAAATTTCAGACAAAATAAAAAATGGTTTTGGTCTTTTATATCTAGCTTAATATTGTTCTTAGAATACTTTATAAAAAACCAAACAGTTCATTGTTTTACCTGCTACAATTTTGTTTTTTATAAAATTTTCGATAAAACGTATAGTTTTGGAGATATTTGCAATAAATAGATGAAAAACGTGAATAAATTGCGAATTTTCAATTGCCAATATCTCGAAAAGTATTGGACTTAACAAAAAACTTTATATTTGTTTTTTTGCTTAAAATTAGGCCTTCTATCGATATCCGAGGTTATTTAAAAAAAAAAAAAATTCACCCCCGAGAAGGGGTGGCAACCACCCCCAGGGTGGTGGCGGTGTGCAAATCATTTTCACTTTTGAATTTAAGGGTAAGATGAGCCTAATTCCAAAATTTCATGCAAATCGGTTCACAGTAAAAAAATTCGGACCTAAAATGCTTCATTGACTGCACTATTAGGAACTGTGTGTTTTGCATAATTTGTGCAAGACTTGCGTCTAGGAATTCGCCCATACTTTTACAAGCGTTTTTCATAAGGACTCTTAGCAAGACTCAATTAAAACCAAATTAAGTAGCTTTTGCTCAGAGATCGTTAAAAATTGTTCTACTCTTAAAAAGAAAAAAAATGTGTTAAATATTTGGAGCCAAAGCACGAAAATGCATTTGGTTTCAATTGAATTCAAAATAGCGCGAATCTAAGGTCAGCCCATTTTCCAGAGAAGAAGGATCATTTTGGAAATTCGACAGTTCAAACAAATTAAGATTTGGAATGAAACTTTAGTTTTTTAAAATGTAAAAATTCAAAAACAAATAAATTTCAAAAGAGATGTTAAAATATCGTGTAGATCACCCAAACTCCTTATTTGCGTTTCGCCCAGAAACGACAATTGGCTCATCAGTTAGATGACTCAAACTTTGTTCGGATTAACCGACAGGTGATCTACACGATCTTTCAACATGTTCTTTAAGAAACTTATTTCTTTTGGGATTTTTGCATTTTTATTCCAATTAACAACTTCAGGAGAAAAAATCAAGATAGTAACAAAATTTTTTTTTGTTATTGTTTGTTAAATAGTTTAGTTTTTGTCTAGAAGTACTTGATTTGAAACTAAGATTTACAAACGTTAAATGGGTTACGGCAAGATTTTAAATATTTAAAATGGGGTATGTCTGAATTTAAATTTACTATAAGGAAAGTGTGAAGATAAAATAACCTAAAAATGATTCATAAGTAATATTTGAGGTAGTGACTGATTTTAAGTCGACTTTAAATGACTATAAATTAATCCTTATGTATATAAAATTTCCCTGTCACAATGTTAGTTACCGTACTCCTCCGAAACGGCTTTACCGATTTTAACCAAATTTTATATGCGTATTCAGTAGGTCTGAGAATCGGCTACTAATTATTTTCCATACCCCTAAGTGATAAGGGCCAACTACCCTTAACATTGTTTCATTAATTTACACTGTGACACGAGAATTTTATATATTAGATTTTACAGTCTCAGTGTAAATGTCATATTTATCAATTTAATTAAATAAAAAGAAGTTGGCTCACCAGTTGATGCATGTCTCAATTTATTTAGATCGAACCGCTTTGGGGCGATTATTTACAGTCAATCCAAGACACACTGAGTGCTTTTATCTCCAACTGTTGTTGGTTCATGTTACTGGCTTATTATCATTTCAAGATATACGTAAAGTGAATGGGCAACAGTATCCAACATATAAAGACGCATCCCTTGCACTCGGCTTGCTGGAAGACGTTAACCAGTGAGAGTGTATGCTTATAACATTATAAGAGTAGTAATAACACCTTGATGTGCGCGTTAATAAAAAAAAAAAGGCAAGCTCCATTTCCACATGGTTGAGAGAAATGGTCTTATGTCACCCTGTTTACTTATTTACCTTTTTCTTATCTTTTATGATCATCACTCACTCATCACTCATCACTCACTCATCACTCATCACTCATCACTCATCACTCATCACTCATCACTCATCACTCATCACTCATCACTCATCACTCATCACTCATCACTCATCACTCATCACTCATCACTCATCACTCATCACTCATCACTCATCACTCATCACTCATCACTCATCACTCATCACTCATCACTCATCACTCATCACTCATCACTCATCACTCATCACTCATCACTCATCACTCATCACTCATCACTCATCACTCATCACTCATCACTCATCACTCATCACTCATCACTCATCACTCATCACTCATCACTCATCACTCATCACTCATCCTTCATCACTCATCACTCATCCTTCATCACTCATCACTCATCACTCATCACTCATCACTCATCACTCATCACTCATCACTCATCACTCATCACTCATCACTCATCACTCATCACTCATCACTCATCACTCATCACTCATCACTCATCACTCATCACTCATCACTCATCACTCATCACTCATCACTCATCACTCATCACTCATCACTCATCACTCATCACTCATCACTCATCACTCATCACTCATCACTCATCACTCATCACTCATCACTCATCACTCATCACTCATCACTCATCACTCATCACTCATCACTCATCACTCATCACTCATCACTCATCACTCATCACTCATCACTCATCACTCATCACTCATCACTCATCACTCATCACTCATCACTCATCACTCATCACTCATCACTCATCACTCATCACTCATCACTCATCACTCATCACTCATCACTCATCACTCATCACTCATCACTCATCACTCATCACTCATCACTCATCACTCATCACTCATCACTCATCACTCATCACTCATCACTCATCACTCATCACTCATCACTCATCACTCATCACTCATCACTCATCACTCATCACTTATCACTTATCACTCATCACTTATCACTCATCACTCATCACTCATCACTCATCACTTATCACTCATCACTCATCACACATCACTCATCCGGATCGCAACCAATATACCATCTTGCACTTGACTGCACCATCTAAGACGAAGTCTTCCCCTCGTCGAGCCGAAACGTTGATGTCCATTCGCGTTCCATGGCCTAGCCGTC